>JAFDVH010000029.1:131018-152679 GCA_019176425.1 Megalops atlanticus | reverse complement strand
TTTGGGTTTTGGGGAATATTTTCCGAATACTTTTTTTGGGCTCAGGGCATTTTAGAGCGTTTTCCCCCTTCATGAAAAGTCTTGTTGAGTAATATTTGCAGTAA
Source organism: Megalops atlanticus (assembly GCA_019176425.1). Lineage (NCBI taxonomy): Eukaryota > Metazoa > Chordata > Actinopteri > Elopiformes > Megalopidae > Megalops > Megalops atlanticus. The sequence goes on along the minus strand of JAFDVH010000029.1, from coordinate 152,575 downwards.
AAAACAATTTATGGACCCGAAAAAGCATTTTTGGCGTTTTTGCCTTCTTGAACTGGTTATAAAATCCAATAAGAATCACTTTTTGGACTCAGAAAGGCCAGGCGTTTCTGGCCTTTTTTGAAAACTGGTTTGGGGAATATCTGCACTAAAAATTTTTTTTTACCAAATGCATTTGAGAGCGTTTCTGGCCTTAGTGTAAACTCTGTGTTGGTGAATATCTGCACCAGAATCACGTTTTGGACTCTGAAAGTGCATTTGGGGCGTTTCTGGCCTTTTACTGGAAACTCTGTGTTAGTGAATATTTGCAGTAAGAATCAATTTTGGACTCTGAAAAATGAATTTGAGAGTTTCTGGAAACTCCTTTTATGACTCTGTGTTGAGTGAAGTGCTTACCTTCACTACTGGAAAGTCACTTTTTGAATGTTCTGCACTAAGTCAATCACTTTTTGGACTCTGAAAGTGCTTCTGAGAGGAGTTTCTGGCCTTCTCACGACTCTGTGTTGAGTGATATCTACTTTCAGAATCACTTTTGGACTCAAAAGTGCTTCTGAGGAGCGTTTCTGGCCTTGCAGTGAAAAGTCTGTGTTAGTGAATATTTGCAGTAAGAATCAATTTTTTGGACTCGGAAAATGCATTTGAGAAGCGTTTCTGGCCCCTTTACTGCAAACTCTGTGTTGAGTGAATATCTGCACTAACAATCACTTTTTTGTACTCTGAAAATGCATTTGAGAGCGTTTCTGGCCTTCCAGTGTAAACTCTGTGTTGAGTGAATATCTGCAGTAAGAATCAATTTTTTGGACTCTAAAAGTGCATTTGAGAGCATTTCTGGCCTTCCAGTGGAAACTCTCTGTTGAGCGAATATTTGCAGTAAGAATCAATTTTTTGGACTCTGAAAATGCTTTTGAGAGAGTTTCTGGCCTTTTACTGGAAACTCTGTGTTGAGTGAATATCTGCACTAAGAATCACTTTTTTGGACTCTGAAAGTGCTTCTGAGAGCGTTTCTGGCCTTCCAGTGAAAAGTCTGTGTTGAGTGAATATTTGCAGTAAGAATCAATTTTTTGGACTCTGAAAATGCATTCGAGAGCGTTTCTGGGCCTTTACTGGAAACTCTGTGTTGAGTGAATATCTGCAATAACAATCACTTTTTTGGACTCAGAAAGTGCATTGGAGAGCCTTTCTGGCCTTTTACTGGAAACTCTGTGTTGAGTGAATATTTGCAGTAAGAATCATTTTTGGACTCTGAAAATGCATTTGAGGCGTTTCTGGCCTTTTACTGGAAACTCTGTGTTGAGTGAATATCTGCACTAATAATCACTTTTTTGGACTCTGAAAATGCATTTGACAGCGTTTCTGGCCTTTTACTGGAAACACTGTGTTGAGTGAATATCTGCACTAAGAATCACTTTTTGGACTCAGAAATTGCTTCTGAGAGCGTTTCTGACCTTTACTGGAAACTCTGTGTTGAGTGAATATCTGCACTAACAATCACTTTTTGGACTGAAAAAATGCATTTGAGAGCGTTTCTGGCCTTTTACTGGAAACTCTGTGTTGAGTGAATATCTGCACTAAGAATCACTTTTGGACTCTGAAAGTGCTTCTGAGAGCGTTTCTGGACTTTCAGTGAAAAGTCTGTGTTAGTGAATATTTGCAGTAAGAATGAATTTTTTGGACTCTGAAAATGCATTTGAGAGCGTTTCTGGCCCTTTACTGGAAATAGCTGTGTTGAGTGAATATCTGCACTAAGAATCACTTTTTGGACTCAGAAAGTGCATTTGAGAGCGTTTCTGGCCTTTTCTGGAAACTCTGTGTTGAGTGAATATCTGCACTAAGAATCACTTTTTGGACTCAGAAATTGCTTCTGAGACGTTTCTGGCCTTTTACTGGAAACTCTGTGTTGAGTGAATATCTGCACTAACAATCACTTTTTTGTACTCAGAAAGTGCATTTGAGAGCGTTCACAGTGATAAGTCTGTGTTGAGTGAATATTTGCAGTAAGAATCAATTTTTTGGACTCTGAAAATGCATTTGAGAGCGTTTCTGGCCTTCTACTGGAAACTCTGTGTTGAGTGAATATCTGCACTAAGAATCACTTTTTTGGACGCAGAAAGTGCTTCTGAGAGCGTTTCTGGCCTTTCAGTGAAAAGTCTGTGTTGAGTGAATTTTGCAGTAAGAATCAATTTTTGGACTCTGAAAATGCATTTGAGAGCGTTTCTGGCCTTTACTGGAAACTCTGTGTTGAGTGAATATCTGCACTAAGAATCACTTTTTTTGGACTCTGAAAGTGCTTCTGAGAGCGTTTCTGGACTTTCAGTGAAAAGTCTGTGTTGAGTGAATATTTGCAGTAAGAATGAATTTTTGGACTCTGAAAATGCATTTGAGGCGTTTCTGGCCTTTACTGGAAACGCTGTGTTGAGTGAATATCTGCACTAAGAATCACTTTTGGACTCAGAAAGTGCATTTGAGGCGTTTCTGGCCTTTTCTGGAAACTCTGTGTTGAGTGAATATTTGCAGTAAGAATCACTTTTTTGGACTCTGAAAATGCATTTGAGAGCGTTTCTGGCCTTTTCTGGAAACTCTGTGTTGAGTGAATATCTGCACTAAGAATCACTTTTTGGACTCAGAAAGTGCATTTGAGAGCGTTTCTGGCCTTCCAGTGAAAAGTCTGTGTTGAGTGAATATTTGCAGTAAGAATCAATTTTTTGGACTCTGAAAATGCATTTGAGAGCGTTTCTGGCCATTTACTGGAAACTCTGTGCAGAGTGAATATCTGCACTAAGAATCACTTTTTTGGACTCAGAAAGTGCATTTGAGAGCGTTCACAGTGATAAGTCTGTGTTGAGTGAATATTTGCAGTAAGAATCAATTTTTTGGACTCTGAAAATGCATTTGAGAGCGTTTCTGGCCTTCTACTGGAAACTCTGTGTTGAGTGAATATCTGCACTAAGAATCACTTTTTGGACTTGAAAGTGGTTCTGAGAGCGTTTCTGGCCTTCCAGTGAAATGTCTGTGTTGAGTGAATTTTGCAGTAAGAATCAATTTTTTGGACTCTGAAAATGCATTTCAGAGAGTTTCTGGCCCTTTACTGGAAACTCTGTGTTGAGTGAATATATGCACTAACAATCACTTTTTTGGACTCTGAAAATGCATTTGAGAGAGTTTCTGGCCTTTTCCTGGAAACTCTGTGTCGAGTGAATATCTGCACTAAGAATCACTTTTTTGGACTCTGACAGTGCTTCTGAGAGAGTTTCTGGCCTTCCCCAGGAACCTGTATGTTGAGAGAATATCTGCAGTAAGAATCACTTTTTTGGACTCTAAAAGTGCATTTGAGAGCGTTTCTGGCCTTTTACTGGAAACTCTGTGTTGAGTGAATATCTGCACTAACAATCACGTTTTTGACCTCCGAAAATGCATTTGAGAGCGTTTCTGGCCTTTTACTGGAAACTCTGTGTTGAGTGAATATTTGCAGTTAGAATCAATTTTTTGGACTCTGAAAATGCTTTTGAGAGCGTTTCTGGCCTTCCAGTGAAAAGTCTGTGTTGAGTGAATATCTGCACAAAGAATCACTGTTTAGGACTCTGAAAGTTTTTCTGAGAGTGTTTCTGGCCTTCCAGTGGAAACTCTGTGTTGAGTGAATATTTGCAGTAAGAATCAATTTTTTGGACTCTGAAAATGCTTTTGAGAGCGTTTCTGGCCTTCCAGTGAAAAGTCTGTGTTGAGTGAATATCTGCACAAAGAATCACTGTTTAGGACTCTGAAAGTTTTTCTGAGAGTGTTTCTGGCCTTCCAGTGAAAAGTCTGTGTTGAGTGAATATTTGCAGTAAGAATCAATTTTTTGGACTCAGAAAGTGCTTCTGAGAGCGTTTCTGGCCTTCCATTGAAAACTCTGTGTTGAGTGAATATTTGCAGTAAGAATCACTTTTGTGGACTCTAAAAGTGCATTTGAGAGTATTTCTGGCCTTCCAATGGAAACTCTCTGTTGAGTGAAAATTTGCAGTAAGAATCAAGTATTTGGACTCTGAAAATGAATTTGAGAGTGTTTCTGGCCTTTTACTGGAAACTCTGTGTTGAGTGAATATCTGCACTAAGAATCATTTTTTTGGACTCAGAAAGTGCATTTGAGAGCGTTTCTGGCTTTCCAGTGAAAATTCTGTGTTGAGTGAATATTTGCAGTAAGAATCACTGTTTTGGACTCAGAACATGCATTCGAGAGCGTTTCTGGCCTTTTACTAGAAACTCTGTGTTGAGTGAATATCTGCACTAAGAATCATTGTTTTGGACTCTGAAAGTGCTTCTGAGAGCTTTTCTGGCCTTTCAGTGAAAAGTCTGTGTTGAGTGAATATTTGCAGTAAGAATGAATTTTTTGGACTCTGAAAATGCTTTTGAGAACGTTTCTGGCCATTTACTGGAAATTCTGTATTGAGTGAATACCTGCACTAAGAATCACTTTTTTGGACTCTGAAAGTGCATTTGAGAGCGTTTCTGGCCTTCCAGTGAAAAATCTCTGTTGAGTGAATATCTGCAGTAAGAATCAATTTTTGGACTCTGAGAGTGCTTTTGAGAGCGTTTCTGGCCATCTACTGGAAACTCTGTGTTGAGTGAATATCTGCACTAAGAATCACTTTTTTGGACTCAGAGGGTGCTTCTGAGAGAATATCTGGCCTTCTCCTGGAAACTCACTGTTTAGTGAATATCTGCACTAAGAATCACTTTTTTGGACTCTGAAAGTGCTTTTAAGAGCGTTTCTGGCCTTCCAGTGGAAACTCTTTTTGAGTGAATATCTGCAATAAGAATCACTGTTTTGGACTCTGAAAGTGCTTCTGAGAGAGTTTCTGGCCTTCTCCTGGAAACTCTGTGTTGAGTGAATATCTGCAATAAGAATCACTGCTTTGGACTCTGAAAGTGGTTTTGAGAGAGTTTCTGGCCTTCACCTGGAAACTCTGTGTTGAGTGAATATTTGCACTAAGAATCACTTTTTTGGACTCTGAAAGTGCTTCTGAGGCGTTTCTGGCCTTCCCAGGAACCTCTATGTTGAGAATATCTGCAGTAAGAATCACTTTTTGGACTCTAAAAGTGCATTTGAGAGCGTTTCTGGCCTTCCAGTGGAAACACTGTGTTGAGTGAATATCTGCACTAAGAATCACTGTTTAGGAATCTGAAAGTTTTTCTGAGAGTGTTTCTGGCCTTCCAGTGCAAAGTCTGTGTTGAGTGAATATTTGCAGTAAGAATCAATTTTTTGGACTCAGAAAGTGCTTCTGAGAGCGTTTCTGGCCTTCCATTGAAAACTCTGTGTTGAGTGAATATTTGCAGTAAGAATCACTTTTGTGGACTCTAAAAGTGCATTTGAGAGTATTTCTGGCCTTCCAATGGAAACTCTCTGTTGAGTGAAAATTTGCAGTAAGAATCAAGTATTTGGACTCTGAAAATGAATTTGAGAGTGTTTCTGGCCTTTTACTGGAAACTCTGTGTTGAGTGAATATCTGCACTAAGAATCATTTTTGGACTCAGAAAGTGCATTTGAAGCGTTTCTGGCTTTCCAGTGAAAATTCTGTGTTAGTGAATATTTGCAGTAAGAATCACTGTTTTGGACTCAGAACATGCATTCGAGAGCGTTTCTGGCCTTTTACTAGAAACTCTGTGTTGAGTGAATATCTGCACTAAGAATCATTGTTTTGGACTCTGAAAGTGCTTCTGAGAGCTTTTCTGGCCTTTCAGTGAAAAGTCTGTGTTGAGTGAATATTTGCAGTAAGAATGAATTTTTTGGACTCTGAAAATGCTTTTGAGAACGTTTCTGGCCATTTACTGGAAATTCTGTATTGAGTGAATACCTGCACTAAGAATCACTTTTTTGGACTCTGAAAGTGCATTTGAGAGCGTTTCTGGCCTTCCAGTGAAAAATCTCTGTTGAGTGAATATCTGCAGTAAGAATCAATTTTGGACTCTGAGTGCTTTTGAGAAGCGTTTCTGGCCATCTACTGGAAACTCTGTGTTGAGTGAATATCTGCACTAAGAATCACTTTTTTTGGACTCAGAGGTGCTTCTGAGAGAATATCTGGCCTTCTCCTGGAAACTCACTGTTTAGTGAATATCTGCACTAAGAATCACTTTTTTGGACTCTGAAAGTGCTTTTAAGAGCGTTTCTGGCCTTCCAGTGGAAACTCTTTTTGAGTGAATATCTGCAATAAGAATCACTGTTTTGGACTCTGAAAGTGCTTCTGAGAGAGTTTCTGGCCTTCTCCTGGAAACTCTGTGTTGAGTGAATATCTGCAATAAGAATCACTGCTTTGGACTCTGAAAGTGGTTTTGAGAGAGTTTCTGGCCTTCACCTGGAAACTCTGTGTTGAGTGAATATTTGCACTAAGAATCACTTTTTTGGACTCTGAAAGTGCTTCTGAGAGCGTTTCTGGCCTTCCCCAGGAACCTCTATGTTGAGAGAATATCTGCAGTAAGAATCACTTTTTGGACTCTAAAAAGTGCATTTGAGAGCGTTTCTGGCCTTCAGTGGAAACACTGTGTTGAGTGAATATCTGCACTAAGAATCACTGTTTAGGAATCTGAAAGTTTTTCTGAGAGTGTTTCTGGCCTTCCAGTGCAAAGTCTGTGTTGAGTGAATATTTGCAGTAAGAATCAATTTTTTGGACTCAGAAAGTGCTTCTGAGAGCGTTTCTGGCCTTCCATTGAAAACTCTGTGTTGAGTGAATATTTGCAGTAAGAATCAATATTTTGGACTCTAAAAGTGCATTTGAGAGCATTTCTGGCCTTCCAGTGAAATGTCTGTGTTGAGTGTATTTTGCAGTAAGAATCAATTTTTTGGACTCTGAAAATGCATTTGAGAGCGTTTCTGGCCCTTTACTGGAAACTCTGTGTAGAGTGAATATCTGCACTAACAATCACTTTTTTGGACTCAGAAAGTGCATTTGAGAGCGTTTCTGTCCTTTTACTGGAAATTCTGTGTTGAGTGAATATTTGCAGTAAGAATCAATTTTTTGGACTCAGAAAGTGCTTCTGAGAGCGTTTCTGGCCTTCCATTGAAAACTCTGTGTTGAGTGAATATTTGCAGTAAGAATCAATATTTTGGACTCTAAAAGTGCCTTTGAGAGCATTTCTGGCCTTCCAGTGAAATGTCTGTGTTGAGTGTATTTTGCAGTAAGAATCAATTTTTTGGACTCAGAAAGTGCATTTGAGAGCGTTTCTGGCCCTTTACTGGAAACTCTGTGTTGAGTGAATATCTGCACTAAGAATCACTTTTTTGGACTCTGAAAATGCATTTAGGAGCGTTTCTGTCCTTTTACTGGAAATTCTGTGTTGAGTGAATATCTGCACTAAGAATCACTTTTTTGGACTCAGAAAGTGCATTTGAGAGCGTTTCTGGCCTTCCAGTGAAAAGTCTGTGTTGAGTGAATATTTGCAGTAAGAATCAATTTTTTGGACTCTGAAAATGCATTTGAGAGCGTTTCTGGCCCTTTACTGGAAACTCTATGTTGAGAGAATATCTGCAGTAAGAATCACTTTTTTTGACTCTAAAAGTGCATTTGAGAGCGTTTCTGGCCTTCCAGTGGAAACTCTGTGTTGAGTCAATATTTGCAGTAAGAATCAATTTTTTGGACTCTGAAATGCATTTAGGAGCGTTTCTGACCTTTTACTGGAAATTCTGTGTTGAGTGAATATCTGCACTAAGAATCACTTTTTTGGACTCAGAAAGTGCATTTGAGAGTTTTCTGGCCTTCAGTGAAAAGTCTGTGTTGAGTGAATATTTGCAGTAAGAATCAATTTTTTGGACTCTGAAAATGCATTTGAGAGCGTTTCTGGCCCTTTACTGGAAACTCTATGTTGAGAGAATATCTGCCGTAAGAATCACTTTTTTTGACTCTAAAAGTGCATTTGAGAGCGTTTCTGGTCTTCCAGTGGAAACTCTGTGTTGAGTCAATATTTGCAGTAAGAATCAATTTTTTGGACTCTGAAAATGCTTTTGAGAGCGTTTCTGGGCTTTTACTGGAAACTGTGTGTTGAGTGAATATCTGCACTAAGAATCACTTTTTTGGACTCTGAAAGTGCTTCTGAGAGGGTTTCTGGCCTTCCAGTGAAAAGTCTGTGTTGAGTGAATTTTGCAGTAAGAATCAATTTTTTGGACTCTGAAAATGCATTTGAGAGCGTTTCTGGCCCTTACTGGAAACTCTGTGTTGAGTGAATATCTGCACTAAGAATCACTTTTTTGGACTCTGAAAGTGCAATTGAGAGCGTTTCTAGCCTTCCAGTGAAAAGTCTGTGTTGAGTGAATATTTGCAGTAAGAATCAATTTTTTGGACTCTGAAAATGCATTCGAGAGCGTTCCTGGCCCTTTCCTGGAAACTCTGTGTAGAGTGAATATCTGCACTAACAATCACTTTTTTGGACTCCGAAAATGCATTTGAGAGCGTTTCTGGCCTTTTACTGGAAACTCTGTGTTGAGTGAATATTTGCAGTAAGAATCAATTTTTTGGACTCTGAAAATGCATTTGAGAGCGTTTCTGGACTTTTACTTGAAAATCTGTGTTGAGTGAATATCTGCACTAACAATCACTTTTTTGGACTCCGAAAATGCATTTGAGAGCGTTTCTGGCCTTCCAGTGGAAACTCTGTGTTGAGTGAATATCTGCACTAAGAATCACTTTTTTGGACTCTGAAAGTGCAATTGAGAGCGTTTCTGGCCATCCAGTGAAAAGTCTGTGTTGAGTGAATATTTGCAGTAAGTATCACTTTTTTGGACTCAGAAAGTGCATTTGAGAGTGTTTCTGGCCTTTTAGTGGAAACTCTGTGTTGAGTGAATATTTGCAGTAAGAATCAATTTTTTGGACTCTGAAAATGCATTGAGGAGCGTTTCTGGCCTTTTACTGGAAACTCTGTGTTGAGTGAATATCTGCACTAAGAATCACTTTTTTGGAATCTGAAAGTGCTTCTGAGAGTGTTTCTGGCCTTCCAGTGAAAAGTCTGTGCTGAGTGAATTTTTGCAGTAATAATCAATTTTTTGGACTCAGAAAGTTCTTCTGAGAGCGTTTCTGGCCTTCCAGTGGAAACTCTGTGTTGAGTGAATATTTGCAGTAAGAATCAATTTTTTGGACTCTGAAAATGCTTTTGAGAGCGTTTCTGGGCTTTTACTGGAAACTCTGTGTTGAGTGAATATCTGCACTAAGAATCACTTTTTTGGACTCAGAAAGTGCATTTGAGAGCGTTTCTGGCCTTCCAGTGAAAATTCTGTGTTGAGTGAATATTTGCAGTAAGAATCAATTTTTTGGACTCTGAAAGTGCTTCTGAGAGTGTTTCTGGCCTTCCAGTGGAAACTCTGTGTTGAGTGAATATCTGCACTAAGAATCACTTTTTTGGACTCTGAAAGTGCATTTGAGAGTGTTTCTGGCCTTTTAGTGGAAACTCTGTGTTGAGTGAATATTTGCAGTAAGAATCACTTTTTTGGACTCTAAAAGTGCGTTTGAGAGCATTTCTGGCCTTCAGTGGAAACTCTCTGTGTTGAGTGAATATCTGCACTAAGAATCACTTTTTTGGACTCTGAAAGTGCTTCTGAGAGGGTTTCTGGCCTTCCAGTGAAAAGTCTGTGTTGAGTGAATTTTGCAGTAAGAATCAATTTTTTGGACTCTGAAAATGCATTTGAGAGCGTTTCTGGCCCTTTACTGGAAACTCTGTGTTGAGTGAATATCTGCACTAAGAATGACTTTTTTGGACTCAGAAAGTGCAATTGAGAGCGTTTCTGGCCTTCCAGTGAAAAGTCTGTGTTGAGTGAATATTTGCAGTAAGAATCAATTTTTTGGACTCTGAAAATGCATTTGAGAGCGTTTCGGCCTTTTACTGGAAACTCTGTGTTGAGTGAATATCTGCACTAAGAATCACTTTTTTGGACTCTGAAAGTTCTTTTGAGAGGGTTTCTGGCCTTCCCCAGGAACCTCTATGTTGAGAGAATATCTGCAGTAAGAATCTCTTTTTTGGACTCAGAAAGTGTATTTGAGAGCGTTTCTGGCCCTTTCCTGGAAACTCTGTGTAGAGTGAATATCTGCACTAACAATCACTTTTTTGGACTCAGAAAGTGCATTTGAGAGCGTTTCTGGCCTTTTACTGGAAACTCTGTGTTGAGTGAATATCTGCACTAACAATCACTTTTGGACTCGAAAATGCATTTGAGAGCGTTTCTGGCCTTCAGTGTAAACTCTGTGTTGAGTGAATATCTGCACTAATAATCTCTCTTTTGGACTCTGAAAGTGCATTTGAGAGCGTTTCTGGCCTTCCAGTGGAAACACTGTGTTGAGTGAATATCTGCACTAACAATCACTTTTTTGGACTCAGAAAGTGCATTTGAGAGCGTTTCTGGCCTTCCAGTGAAAAGTCTGTGTTGAGTGAATATTTGCAGTAAGAATCAATTTTTTGGACTCTGAAAATGCATTTGAGAGCGTTTCTGGCCCTTTACTGGAAACTCTATGTTGAGAGAATATCTGCCGTAAGAATCACTTTTTTTGACTCTAAAAGTGCATTTGAGAGCGTTTCTGGCCTTCCAGTGGAAACTCTGTGTTGAGTGAATATTTGCAGTAAGAATCAATTTTTTGGACTCTGAAAATGCTTTTGAGAGCGTTTCTGGGCTTTTACTGGAAACTCTGTGTTGAGTGAATATCTGCACTAAGAATCACTTTTTTGGACTCAGAAAGTGCATTTGAGAGCGTTTCTGGCATTCAGTGGAAACTCTCTGTTGAGCGAATATTTGCAGTAAGAATCAATTTTTTGGACTCTGAAAATGCTTTGAAAGAGTTTCTGGCCTTTTACTGGAAACTCTGTGTTGAGTGAATATCTGCACTAAGAATCACTTTTTGGACTCTGAAAGTGCTTCTGAGAGCGTTTCTGGCCTTCCAGTGAAAAGTCTGTGTTGAGTGAATATTTGCAGTAGAATCAATTTTTGGACTCTGAAAATGCATTCGAGAGCGTTTCTGGGCCTTTACTGGAAACTCTGTGTTGAGTGAATATCTGCAATAACAATCACTTTTTGGACTCAGAAAGTGCATTGGAGAGCCTTTCTGGCCTTTTACTGGAAACTCTGTGTTGAGTGAATATTTGCAGTAAGAATCATTTTTTGGACTCTGAAAATGCATTTGAGAGCGTTTCTGGCCTTTTACTGGAAACTCTGTGTTGAGTGACTATCTGCACTAATAATCACTTTTTGGACTCTGAAAATGCATTTGACAGCGTTTCTGGCCTTTTTACTGGAAACTCTGTGTTGAGTGAATATCTGCACTAAGAATCACTGTTTTGGACTCTGAAAGTGCTTCTGAGAGAGTTTCTGGCCTTCTCCTGGAAACTCTGTGTTGAGTGAATATCTGCACTAAGAATCACTTTTTTGGACTCTGAAAGTGCTTTTAAGAGCGTTTCTGGCCTTCCAGTGGAAACTCTTTTGAGTGAATATCTGCAGTAAGAATCAATGTTTTGGGCTCAAAGTGCTTATGAGAGCGTTTCTGGCCTTTTACTGGAAACTCTGTATTGAATGAATATCTGCAGTAAGAATCACTATTTTGGACTCTGAAAGTGCTTCTGAGAGCGTTTCTGGCCTTCCAGTGGAAAATCTGTGTTGAGTGAATATCTGCACTAATAATCACTTTTTTGGACTCTGAAAGTGCATTTGACAGCGTTTCTGGCCTTTTACTGGAAACTCTGTGTTGAGTGAATATCTGCACTAAGAATCACGTTTTTGGACTCTGAAAGTGCATTTGGGAGCGTTTCTGGCCTTTTACTGGAAACTCTGTGTTGAGTGAATATTTGCAGTAAGAATCAATTTTTTGGACTCTGAAAATGAATTTTAGAGAGTTTCTGGCCTTTTACTGGAAACTCTGTGTTGAGTGAATACCTGCACTAAGAATCACTTTTTTGGACTCAGAAAGTGCTTCTGAGAGCGGTTCTGGCCTTTTACTGGAAAGTCTGTCTTGAGTGAATGTCTGCACTAACAATCACTTTTTTGGACTCTGAAAGTGCTTCTGAGAGAGTTTCTGGCCTTCTCCTGGAAACTCTGTGTTGAGTGAATATCTGCACTAAGAATCACTTTTTTGGACTCAAAAAGTGCTTCTGAGAGCGTTTCTGGCCTTCCAGTGAAAAGTCTGTGTTGAGTGAATATTTGCAGTAAGTATCACTTTTTGGACTCTGAAAGTGCAGTTGAGAGTGTTTCTGGCCTTTTAGTGGAAACTCTGTGTTGAGTGAATATTTGCAGTAAGAATCAATTTTTTGGACTCTGAAAATGCATTTAGGAGCGTTTCTGGCCTTTTACTGGAACTCTGTGTTGAGTGAATATCTGCACTAAGAATCACTTTTATGGACTCTGAAAGTGCTTCTGAGAGTGTTTCATGCGTTCAGGAAAAGTCTCTGCTGAGTGAATATTTGCAGTAGAATCACTTTTCTGTTCTCAGAAAGTGCTTCTGAGAGCATTTCTGGCCTTTTACTGGAAACTCTGTGTTGAGTGAAATATTGCACTAAGAATCACTTTTTGGACTCAGAAAATGCATTTGAGAGCGTTTCTGGCCTTCCAGTGTAAACTATGTGTTGAGTGAATATCTGCACTAAGAATCATTTTTTGGACTCAGAAAGTGCTTCTGAGAGCGTTTCTGGCCTTCCAGTGAAAACTCTGTGTTGAGTGAATATTTGCAGTAAGAATCACTTTTGGACTCTAAAAGTTCTTTTGAGAGCATTTCTGGCCTTCCAGTGGAAACTCTGTGTTGAGTGAATATCTGCAGTAAGAAACACTTTTTGGACTCTGAAAATGCTTTGAGAGCGTTTCTGGCCTTCCCAGGAAACTCTATGTTGAGAGAATATCTGCAGTAAGAATCACTTTTTGGACTCTAAAAGTGCATTTGAGAGCGTTTCTGGCCTTCCAGTGGAAACACTGTGTTGAGTGAATATCTGCACTAAGAATCACTGTTTAGGAATCTGAAAGTTTTTCTGAGAGTGTTTCTGGCCTTCCAGTGCAAAGTCTGTGTTGAGTGAATATTTGCAGTAAGAATCAATTTTTGGACTCAGAAAGTGCTTCTGAGCGTTTCTGGCCTTCCATTGAAAACTCTGTGTTGAGTGAATATTTGCAGTAAGAATCAATATTTTGGACTCTAAAAGTGCCTTTGAGAGCATTTCTGGCCTTCCAGTGAAATGTCTGTGTTGAGTGTATTTTGCAGTAAGAATCAATTTTTGGACTCTGAAAATGCATTTGAGAGCGTTTCTGGCCCTTTACTGGAAACTCTGTGTTGAGTGAATATCTGCACTAACAATCACTTTTTGGACTCAGAAAGTGCATTTGAGAGCGTTTCTGGCCTTCAGTGAAAATTCTGTGTTGAGTGAATATTTGCAGTAAGAATCACTTTTTGGACTCTAAAAGTGCTTTTGAGAGTGTTTCTGGCCTTCCAGTGGAAACTCTGTGTTGAGTGAATATCTGCACTAAGAATCACTTTTGGACTCTGAAAGTGCTTCTGAGAGGGTTTCTGGCCTTCCAGTGAAAAAGTCTGTGTTGAGTGAATTTTGCAGTAAGAATCAATTTTTGGACTCTGAAAATGCATTTGAGAGCGTTTCTGGCCCTTTACTGGAAACTCTGTGTTGAGTGAATATCTGCACTAAGAATCACTTTTTGGACTCTGAAAATGCATTTTGGAGAGCGTTTCTGTCCTTTAGTGGAAATTCTGTGTTGAGTGAATATCTGCACTAAGAATCACTTTTTGGACTCAGAAAGTGCATTTGAGAGCGTTTCTGGCCTTCCAGAAAGAAAGTCTGTGTTGAGTGAATATTTGCAGTAAGAATCAATTTTTGGACTCTGAAAATGCATTTGAGAGCGTTTCTGGCCCTTTACTGGAAACTCTGTGTTGAGTGAATATCTGCACTAAGAATGACTTTTTTGGACTCAGAAAGTGCAATTGAGAGCGTTTCTGGCCTTCCAGTGAAAAGTCTGTGTTGAGTGAATATTTGCAGTAAGTATCACTTTTTGGACTCTGAAAGTGCAGTTGAGAGTGTTTCTGGCCTTTTAGTGGAAACTCTGTGTTGAGTGAATATTTGCAGTAAGAATCAATTTTTTGGACTCTGAAAATGCATTTAGGAGCGTTTCTGGCCTTTTACTGGAAACTCTGTGTTGAGTGAATATCTGCACTAAGAATCACGTTTTATGGACTCTAAAAGTGCTTTTGAGAGTGTTTCTGGCGTTCCAGTGAAAAGTCTGTGCTGAGTGAATATTTGCAGTAAGAATCACTTTTCTGTTCTCAGAAAGTGCTTCTGAGAGCATTTCTGGCCTTTTACTGGAAACTCTGTGTTGAGTGAATATCTGCACTAAGAATCACTTTTTGGACTCCGAAAATGCATTTGAGAGCGTTTCTGGCCTTCCAGTGTAAACTATGTGTTGAGTGAATATCTGCACTAAGAATCACTTTTTGGACTCAGAAAGTGCATTTGAGAGCGTTTCTGGCCTTCCAGTGAAAAGTCTGTGTTGAGTGAATATTTGCAGTAAGAATCACTTTTGGACTCTAAAAGTTCTTTTGAGAGCATTTCTGGCCTTCCAGTGGAAACTCTGTGTTGAGTGAATATCTGCACTAAGAAACACTTTTGGACTCTGAAAGTGCTTCTGAGAGCGTTTTCTGGCCTTCCCCAGGAACCTCTATGTTGAGAGAATATCTGCCCAGTAAGAATCACTTTTTGGACTCTAAAAGTGCATTTGAGAGCGTTTCTGGCCTTCCAGTGGAAACACTGTGTTGAGTGAATATCTGCACTAAGAATCACTGTTTAGGAATCTGAAAGTTTTTCTGAGAGTGTTTCTGGCCTTCCAGTGCAAAGTCTGTGTTGAGTGAATATTTGCAGTAAGAATCAATTTTTGGACTCAGAAAGTGCTTCTGAGAGCGTTTCTGGCCTTCCATTGGAAACTCTGTGTTGAGTGAATATTTGCAGTAAGAATCAATATTTTGGACTCTAAAAGTGCCTTTGAGAGCATTTCTGGCCTTCAGCGAAATGTCTGTGTTTAGTGTATTTTGCAGTAAGAATCAATTTTTGGACTCAGAAGTGCATTTGAGGAGCGTTTCTGGCCTTTTACTGGAAACTCTGTGTTGAGTGAATATCTGCACTAAGAATCACTTTTTGGACTCTGAAAATGCATTTAGGAGCGTTTCTGTCCTTTTACTGGAAATTCTGTGTTGAGTGAATATCTGCACTAAGAATCACTTTTTTGGACTCAGAAAGTGCATTTGAGAGCGTTTCTGGCCTTCCAGTGAAAAGTCTGTGTTGAGTGAATATTTGCAGTAAGAATCAATTTTTTGGACTCTGAAAATGCATTTGAGAGCGTTTCTGGCCCTTTACTGGAAACTCTATGTTGAGAGAATATCTGCAGTAAGAATCACTTTTTTTGACTCTAAAAGTGCATTTGAGAGCGTTTCTGGCCTTCCAGTGGAAACTCTGTGTTGAGTCAATATTTGCAGTAAGAATCAATTTTTTGGACTCTGAAATGCATTTAGGAGCGTTTCTGACCTTTTACTGGAAATTCTGTGTTGAGTGAATATCTGCACTAAGAATCACTTTTTTGGACTCAGAAAGTGCATTTGAGAGTTTTTCTGGCCTTCCAGTGAAAAGTCTGTGTTGAGTGAATATTTGCAGTAAGAATCAATTTTTTGGACTCTGAAAATGCATTTGAGAGCGTTTCTGGCCCTTTACTGGAAACTCTATGTTGAGAGAATATCTGCCGTAAGAATCACTTTTTTGACTCTAAAGTGCATTTGAGAGCGTTTCTGGTCTCCAGTGGAAACTCTGTGTTAGTCAATATTTGCAGTAAGAATCAATTTTTGGACTCTGAAAATGCTTTTGAGAGCGTTTCTGGCCTTTTACTGGAAACTCTGTGTTGAGTGAATATCTGCACTAAGAATCACTTTTTGGACTCTGAAAGTGCTTCTGAGAGGGTTTCTGGCCTTCCAGTGAAAAGTCTGTGTTGAGTGAATTTTGCAGTAAGAATCAATTTTTTGGACTCTGAAAATGCATTTGAGAGCGTTTCTGGCCTTTTACTGGAAACTCTGTGTTGAGTGAATATCTGCACTAAGAATCACTTTTTGGACTCAGAAAGTGCAATTGAGAGCGTTTCTAGCCTTCCAGTGAAAAGTCTGTGTTGAGTGAATATTTGCAGTAAGAATCAATTTTGGACTCTGAAAATGCATTCGAGAGCGTTTCTGGCCCTTTCCTGGAAACTCTGTGTTGAGTGAATATCTGCACTAAGAATCACTTTTGGACTCAGAAATGCATTTGAGGCGTTTCTGGCCTTTTACTGGAAACTCTGTGTTGAGTGAATATTTGCAGTAAGAATCAATTTTTGGACTCTGAAAATGCATTTGAGAGCGTTTCTGGACTTTTACTTGAAAATCTGTGTTGAGTGAATATCTGCAGTAACAATCACTTTTGGACTCAGAAAATACATTTGAGAGCGTTTCTGGCCTTCCAGTGGAAACTCTGTGTTGAGTGAATATCTGCACTAAGAATCACTTTTTGGACTCTGAAAGTGCAATTGAGAGCGTTTCTGGCCATCCAGTGAAAGTCTGTGTTGAGTGAATATTTGCAGTAAATATCACTTTTTGGACTCTAAAAAGTGCATTTGAGAGTGTTTCTGGCCTTTTAGTGGAAACTCTGTGTTGAGTGAATATTTGCAGTAAGAATCAATTTTTGGACTCTGAAAATGCATTTGAGAGCGTTTCTGGCCTATTACTGGAAACTCTGTGTTGAGTGAATATCTGCACTAAGAATCACTTTTTGGAATCTGAAAGTGCTTCTGAGAGTGTTTCTGGCCTTCAGTGAAAAGTCTGTGCTGAGTGAATTTTTGCAGTAATAATCAATTTTTTGGACTCAGAAAGTTCTTCTGAGAGCGTTTCTGGCCTTCCAGTGGAAACTCTGTGTTGAGTGAATATTTGCAGTAAGAATCAACTTTTTGGACTCTGAAAATGCTTTTGAGAGCGTTTCTGGGCTTTTACTGGAAACTCTGTGTTGAGTGAATATCTGCACTAAGAATCACTTTTTTGGACTCAGAAAGTGCATTTGAGAGCGTTTCTGGCCTTCCAGTGAAAATTCTGTGTTGAGTGAATATTTGCAGTAAGAATCAATTTTTGGACTCTGAAAGTGCTTCTGAGAGTGTTTCTGCCCTTCCAGTGGAAACTCTGTGTTGAGTGAATATCTGCACTAAGAATCACTTTTTGGACTCTGAAAGTGCATTTGAGAGTGTTTCTGGCCTTTTAGTGGAAACTCTGTGTTGAGTGAATATTTGCGGTAAGAATCACTTTTTGGACTCTGAAAGTGCGTTTGAGAGCATTTCTGGCCTTCAGTGGAAACTCTGTGTTGAGTGAATATCTGCACTAAGAATCACTTTTGGACTCTGAAAGTGCTTCTGAGAGGGTTTCTGGCCTTCCAGTGAAAAAGTCTGTGTTGAGTGAATTTTTGCAGTAAGAATCAATTTTGGACTCTGAAAATGCATTTGAGGAGCGTTTCTGGCCCTTTACTGGAAACTCTGTGTTGAGTGAATATCTGCACTAAGAATGACTTTTTGGACTCAGAAAGTGCAATTGAGGAGCGTTTCTGGCCTTCCAGTGAAAAGTCTGTGTTGAGTGAATATTTGCAGTAAGAATCAATTTTTTGGACTCTGAAAATGCATTTGAGAGCGTTTCTGGCCTTTACTGAAACTCTGTGTTGAGTGAATATCTGCACTAACAATCACTTTTTTGGACTCTGAAAATTCTTTTGAGAGCGTTTCTGGCCTTCCCCAGGAACCTCTGTGTTGAGAGAATATCTGCAGTAAGAATCTTTTTTTGGACTCTAAAAGTGTATTTGAGAGCATTTCTGGCCTTTCCTGGAAACTCTGTGTAGAGTGAATATCTGCAGTAACAATCACTTTTTTTTGGACTCTGAAAGTGCATTTGAGAGCGTTTCTGGCCTTTACTGGAAACTCTGTGTTGAGTGAATATCTGCACTAACAATCAATTTTTGGACTCTGAAAATGCATTTGAGAGCGTTTCTGGCCTTCCAGTGTAAACTCTGTGTTGAGTGAATATCTGCACTAATAATCACTTTTTGGACTCTGAAAGTGCATTTGAGAGAGCGTTTCTGGCCTTCCAGTGGAAACACTGTGTTGAGTGAATATCTGCACTAACAATCACTTTTTTTGGACTCAGAAAGTGCATTTGAGAGCGTTTCTGGCCTTCCAGTGGAAAGTCTGTGTTGAGTGAATATTTGCAGTAAGAATCAATTTTGGACTCTGAAAATGCATTTGAGAGCGTTTCTGGCCCTTTACTGGAAACTCTATGTTGAGAGAATATCTGCCGTAAGAATCACTTTTTGACTCTAAAGTGCATTTGAGAGCGTTTCTGGCCTTCCAGTGGAAACTCTGTGTTGAGTGAATATTTGCAGTAAGAATCAATTTTTGGACTCTGAAAATGCTTTTGAGGAGCGTTTCTGGGCTTTTACTGGAAACTCTGTGTTGAGTGAATATCTGCACTAAGAATCATTTTTGGACTCAGAAAGTGCATTTGAGAGCGTTTCTGGCCTTCATTGGAAATTCTGTGTTGAGTGAATATTTGCAGTAAGAATCAATTTTTGGACTCTAAAAGTGCTTTTGAGAGCATTTCTGGCCTTCACTGGAAACTCTGTGTTGAGTGAATATCTGCACTAAGAATCACTTTTTGGACTCTGAAAGTGCTTCTGAGAGGGTTTTCTGGCCTTCCAGTGAAAAGTCTGTGTTGAGTGAATTTTGCAGTAAGAATCAATTTTTGGACTCTGAAAATGCATTTGAGAGCGTTTCTGGCCCTTTACTGGAAACTCTGTGTTGAGTGAATATCTGCACTAAGAATCACTTTTTTGGACTCAGAAAGTGCAATTGAGAGCGTTTCTGGCCTTCCAGTGAAAAGTCTGTGTTGAGTGAATATTTGCAGTAAGTATCACTTTTTGGACTCTGAAAATGCATTTAGGAGCGTTTCTGGCCTTTTACTGGAAACTCTGTGTTGAGTGAATATCTGCACTAAGAATCACTTTTTGGACTCTGAAAGTGCAATTGAGAGCATTTCTGGCCATCCAGTGAAACCTCTGTGTTGAGTGAATATTTGCAGTAAGTATCACTTTTTGGACTCTGAAAGGGCATTTGAGTAAGTGTTTCTGGCCTTTTAGTGGAAACTCTGTGTTGAGTGAATATTTGCAGTAAGAATCAATTTTTGGACTCTGAAAAAGCATTTAGGAGCGTTTCTGGCCTTTTACTGGAAACTCTGTGTTGAGTGAATATCTGCACTAAGAATCACTTTTTTGGACTCAGAAGTGCATTTGAGGCGTTTCTGGCCTTCCAGTGAAAAGTCTGTGTTGAGTGAATATTTGCAGTAAGAATCACTTTTTGGACTCTAAAAGTTCTTTTGAGAGCATTTCTGGCCTTCCAGTGGAAACTCTGTGTTGAGTGAATATCTGCACTAAGAAACACTTTTTTGGACTCTGAAAGTGCTTCTGAGAGCGTTTCTGGCAGGAACCTCTATGTTGAGAGAATATCTGCAGTAAGAATCACTTTTTTGGACTCTAAAAGTGCATTTGAGAGCGTTTCTGGCCTTCCAGTGGAAACTCTGTGTTGAGTGAATATCTGCACTAAGAATCACTTTTTTGGACTCTGAAAATGCATTTAGGAGCGTTTCTGTCCTTTTACTGGAAATTCTGTGTTGAGTGAATATCTGCACTAAGAATCACTTTTTGGACTCAGAAAGTGCTTTTGAGAAGCGTTTCTGGCCTTTCAGTGGAAATTCTGTGTTGAGTGAATATTTGCAGTAAGAATCACTTTTTTTGGACTCTAAAAGTGCTTTTGAGAGCATTTCTG
Organism: Megalops atlanticus; assembly: GCA_019176425.1. Lineage (NCBI taxonomy): Eukaryota > Metazoa > Chordata > Actinopteri > Elopiformes > Megalopidae > Megalops > Megalops atlanticus. The sequence continues at coordinate 132,732 of JAFDVH010000029.1, read as the reverse complement.
GCCTTCCAGTGGAAACTCTGTGTTGAGTGAATATCTGCACTAAGAATCCCTTTTTTGGACTCTGAAAGTGCATTTGAGAGCGTTTCTGGCCTTCAGTGGAAACTCTGTGTTGAGTGAATATTTGCAGTAAGAATCACTTTTTGGACTCTGAAAATGCATTTGAGGCGTTTCTGGCCTTTACTGGAAACTCTATGTTGAGAGAATATCTGCGTAAGAATCACTTTTTGACTCTAAAAGTGCATTTGAGAGCGTTTCTGGCCTTCCAGTGGAAACTCTGTGTTGAGTGAATATTTGCAGTAAGAATCAATTTTTGGACTCTGAAAATGCTTTTGAGAGCGTTTCTGGGCTTTTACTGGAAACTCTGTGTTGAGTGAATATCTGCACTAAGAATCACTTTTTGGACTCAGAAAGTGCATTTGAGCGTTTCTGGCCTTCAGTGAAAATTCTGTGTTGAGTGAATATTTGCAGTAAGAATCAATTTTTTGGACTCTAAAAGTGCTTTTGAGAGCATTTCTGGCCTTCCAGTGGAAACTCTGTGTTGAGTGAATATCTGCACTAAGAATCACTTTTGGACTCTTGAAAGTGCTTCTGAGAGGATGTCTGGCCTTCCAGTGAAAAGTCTGTGTTGAGTGAATTTTGCAGTAAGAATCAATTTTTTGGACTCTGAAAATGCATTTGAGAGCGTTTCTGGCCCTTTACTGGAAACTCTGTGTTGAGTGAATATCTGCACTAAGAATCACTTTTTTGGACACAGAAAGTGCAATTGAGAGCGTTTCTGGCCTTCCAGTGAAAGTCTGTGTTGAGTGAATATTTGCAGTAAATATCACTTTTGGACTCTGAAAGTGCATTTGAGAGTGTTTCTGGCCTTTTAGTGAAACTCTGTGTTGAGTGAATATTTGCAGTAAGAATCAATTTTTGGACTCTGAAAATGCATTTAGGAGCGTTTCTGGCCTTTTACTGGAAACTCTGTGTTGAGTGAATATCTGCACTAAGAATCACTTTTTGGACTCTGAAAGTGCTTCTGAGAGTGTTTCTGGCCTTCCAGAAAAAGTCTGTGCTGAGTGAATATTTGCAGTAAGAATCAATTTTTGGACTCAGAAAAGTGCATTTGAGAGCGTTTCTGGCCTTTACTGGAAACTCTGTGTTGAGTGAATATCTGCACTAACAATCACTTTTTGGACTCCGAAAATGCATTTGAGAGCTTTTCTGGCCTTCCAGTGTAAACTCTGTGTTGAGTGAATTTCTGCACTAATAATCACTTTTTGGACTCTGAAGTGCATTTGAGAGCGTTTCTGGCCTTCAGTGGAAACACTGTGTTGAGTGAATATCTGCACTAACAATCACTTTTGGACTCAGAAAGTGCATTTGAGAGCGTTTCTGGCCTTCCAGTGAAAAGTCTGTGTTGAGTGAATATTTGCAGTAAGAATCAATTTTTTGGACTCTGAAAATGCATTTGAGGGCGTTTCTGGCCCTTTACTGGAAACTCTATGTTGAGGAGAATATCTGCCCGTAAGAATCACTTTTTGACTCTAAAAGTGCATTTGAGAGCGTTTCTGGCCTTCCAGTGGAAACTCTGTGTTGAGTGAATATTTGCAGTAAGAATCAATTTTTGGATCTAAAAATGCTTTTGAGAAGCGTTTCTGGGTAAGAATCACTTTTTGGACTCAGAAAGTGCATTTGAGAGCTTTTTCCTTCCCGTGAAAAAAAGGAGTGA
>JAFDVH010000029.1:103792-130518 GCA_019176425.1 Megalops atlanticus | reverse complement strand
CTCAATTCAGATTTTCCACTGAAAGGCCAGAAACGCTCTCAGAAGCACTTTCAGAGTCCAAAATAGTGATTCTTAGTGCAGATATTCATTCAATACAGAGTTTCCAGTAAAAGGCCAGAAACGCTCTCATATGCACTTTGAGCCCAAAAAATTGATTCTTACTGCAGATATTCACTCAAAAAGAGTTTCCACTGGAAGGTCAGAAACGCTCTCAAAAGCACTTTCAGAGTCCAAAAAAGTGATTCTTAGTGCAGATATTCACTCAACAGAGAGTTTCCAGGAGAAGGCCAGATATTCTCTCAGAATCACTTTCTGAGTCCAAAAAAGTGATTCTTAGTGCAGATATTCACTCAACACAGAGTTTCCAGGTGAAGGCCAGAAACTCTCTCAAAACCACTTTCAGAGTCCAAAGCAGTGATTCTTATTGCAGATATTCACTCAACACAGAGTTTCCAGGAGAAGGCCAGAAACTCTCTCAGAAGCACTTTCAGAGTCCAAAACAGTGATTCTTAGTGCAGATATTCACTCAACACAGAGTTTCCAGTAAAAGGCCAGAAACGCTGTCAAATGCATTTTCAGAGTCCAAAAAAGTGATTATTAGTGCAGATAGTCACTCAACACAGAGTTTCCAGTAAAAGGCCAGAAACGCTCTCAAATGCACTTTCTGAGTCCAAAAAAGTGATTGTTATTGCAGATATTCACTCAACACAGAGTTTCCAGTAAAGGCCCAGAAACGCTCTCGAATGCATTTTCAGAGTCCAAAAAATTGATTCTTACTGCAAATATTCACTCAACACAGACTTTTCACTGGAAGGCCAGAAACGCTCTCAGAAGCACTTTCAGAGTCCAAAAAGTGATTCTTAGTGCAGATATTCACTCAACACAGAGTTTCCAGTAAAGGCCAGAAACTCTCTCAAAAGCATTTTCAGAGTCCAAAAAATTGATTCTTACTGCAAATATTCGCTCAACAGAGAGTTTCCACTGGAATGCCAGAAATGCTCTCAAATGTACTTTTAGAGTCCAAAAAATTGATTCTTACTGAAGATATTCACTCAACACAGAGTTTACACTGGAAGGCCAGAAACGCTCTCAAATGCATTTTCAGAGTACAAAAAAGTGATTGTTAGTGCAGATATTCACTCAACACAGAGTTTGCAGTAAAGGGCCAGATACGCTCTCAAATGCATTTTCCGAGTCCAAAAAATTGATTCTTACTGCAAATATTCACTCAACACAGACTTTTCACTGCAAGGCCAGAAACGCTCTCAGAAGCACTTTTTGAGTCCAAAAAAGTGATTCTTAGTGCAGATATTCACTCAACACAGAGTTTCCAGGAGAAGGCCAGAAACTCTCTCAGAAGCACTTTCAGAGTCCAAAAAGTGATTGTTAGTGCAGACATTCACTCAAGACAGACTTTCCAGTAAAGGCCAGAACCGCTCTCAGAAGCACTTTCTGAGTCCAAAAAAGTGATTCTTAGTGCAGGTATTCACTCAACACAGAGTTTCCAGTAAAAGGCAGAAACTCTCTCAAATTCATTTTCAGAGTCCAAAAAATTGATTCTTAGTGCAGATATTCACTCAACACAGAGTTTCAGTAAAAGGCCAGAAACGCTCTCAAATGCATTTTCAGAGTCCAAAATTGATTCTTACTGCAAATATTCACTCAACACAGACTTTTCACTGGAAGGCCAGAAACGCTCTCAGCAGCACTTTCAGAGTCCAAAAAAGTGATTCTTAGTGCAGATATTCACTCAACACAGAGTTTCCAGTAAAAGGCCAGAAACGCTCTCAAATGCATTTTCAGAGTCCAAAAAATTGATTCTTACTGCAAATATTCACTCAACACAGAGTTTCAGAAAAAGGCCAGAAACGCACTCAAATGCACTTTCTGAGTCCAAAAAAGTGATTCTTAGTGCAGATATTCACTCAACACAGCGTTTCCAGTAAAGGGCCAGAAACGCTCTCAAATGCATTTTCAGAGTCCAAAAAATTCATTCTTACTGCAAATATTCACTCAACACAGACTTTTCACTGAAAGGCCAGAAACGCTCTCAGAAGCACTTTCAGAGTCCAAAAAAATGATTCTTAGTGCAGATATTCACTCAACACAGAGTTTCCAGTAAAAGGCCAGAAACGCTCTCAAATGCATTTTCGAGTCCAAAAAAGTGATTGTTAGTGCAGATATTCACTCAACACAGAGTTTCCAGTAAAAGGCCAGAAACGCTCTCAAATGCACTTTTAGAGTCCAAAAAAGTGATTCTTACTGCAGATATTCTCTCAACATACAGGTTCCTGGGGAAGGCCAGAAACTCTCTCAAAAGCACTTTCAGAGTCCAAAAAAGTGATTCTTAGTGCAGATATTCACTCAACACAGCGTTTCCAGTAAAGGGCCAGAAACGCTCTCAAATGCATTTTCAGAGTCCAAAAAAATTCATTCTTACTGCAAATATTCACTCAACACAGACTTTTCACTGAAAGTCCAGAAACGCTCTCAGAAGCACTTTCAGAGTCCAAAAAAGTGATTCTTAGTGCAGATATTCACTCAACACAGAGTTTCCAGTAAAAGGCCAGAAACGCTCTCAAATGCATTTTCAGAGTCCAAAAAATTGATTCTTACTGCAAAATTCACTCAACACAGACTTTTCACTGAAAGGCCAGAAACGCTCTCAGAAGCACTTTCTGCGTCCAAAAAAGTGATTCTTAGTGCAGATATTCACTCAACACAGAGTTTCCAGTAGAAGGCCAGAAACGCTCTCAAATGCATTTTCAGAGTCCAAAAAATTGATTCTTACTGCAAATATTCACTCAACACAGACTTATCACTGTGAACGCTCTCAAATGCACTTTCAGAGTCCAAAAAAGTGATTGTTAGTGCAGATATTCACTCAACACAGAGTTTCCAGTAAAAGGCCAGAAACGCTCTCAGAAGCAATTTCTGAGTCCAAAAAAGTGATTCTTAGTGCAGATATTCACTCAACACAGAGTTTCCAGAAAAAGGCCAGAAACGCTCTCAAATGCACTTTCTGAGTCCAAAAAAGTGATTCTTAGTGCAGATATTCACTCAACACAGCGTTTCCAGTAAAGGGCCAGAAACGCTCTCAAATGCATTTTCAGAGTCCAAAAAAATTCATTCTTACTGCAAATATTCACTCAACACAGACTTTTCACTGAAAGTCCAGAAACGCTCTCAGAAGCACTTTCAGAGTCCAAAAAAGTGATTCTTAGTGCAGATATTCACTCAACACAGAGTTTCCAGTAAAAGGCCAGAAACGCTCTCAAATGCATTTTTCCAGTAAGTCCAAAAAGTGATTGTTAGTGCAGATATTCACTCAACACAGAGTTTCCAGTAAAAGGCCAGAAACGCTCTCAGAAGCAATTTCTGAGTCCAAAAAAGTGATTCTTAGTGCAGATATTCACTCAACACAGTGTTTCCAGTAAAAGGCCAGAAACGCTGTCAAATGCATTTTCAGAGTCCAAAAAAGTGATTATTAGTGCAGATATTCACTCAACACAGAGTTTCCAGTAAAAGGCCAGAAACGCTCTCAAATGCATTTTCAGAGTCCAAAAAATGATTCTTACTGCAAATATTCACTCAACACAGAGTTTCCAGTAAAAGGCCAGAAAGGCTCTCCAATGCACTTTCTGAGTCCAAAAAAGTGATTGTTATTGCAGATATTCACTCAACACAGAGTTTCCAGTAAAGGCCCAGAAACGCTCTCGAATGCATTTTCAGAGTCCAAAAATTGATTCTTACTGCAAATATTCACTCAACACAGACTTTTCACTGAAGGCCAGAAACGCTCTCAGAAGCACTTTCAGAGTCCAAAAAGTGATTCTTAGTGCAGATATTCACTCAACACAGAGTTTCCAGTAAAAGGCCAGAAACTCTCTCAAAAGCATTTTCAGAGTCCAAAAAATTGATTCTTACTGCAAATATTCGCTCAACAGAGAGTTTCCACTGGAAGGCCAGAAATGCTCTCAAATGCACTTTTAGAGTCCAAAAAATTGATTCTTACTGCAGATATTCACTCAACACAGAGTTTACACTGGAAGGCCAGAAACGCTCTCAAATGCATTTTCAGAGTACAAAAAAGTGATTGTTAGTGCAGATATTCACTCAACACAGAGTTTGCAGTAAAGGGCCAGAAACGCTCTCAAATGCATTTTCCGAGTCCAAAAAATTGATTCTTACTGCAAATATTCACTCAACACAGACTTTTCACTGCAAGGCCAGAAACGCTCTCAGAAGCACTTTTTGAGTCCAAAAAAGTGATTCTTAGTGCAGATATTCACTCAACACAGAGTTTCCAGGAGAAGGCCAGAAACTCTCTCAGAAGCACTTTCAGAGTCCAAAAAAGTGATTGTTAGTGCAGACATTCACTCAACACAGACTTTCCAGTAAAAGGCCAGAACCGCTCTCAGAAGCACTTTCTGAGTCCAAAAAAGTGATTCTTAGTGCAGATATTCACTCAACACAGAGTTTACACTGGAAGGCCAGAAACGCTCTCAAATGCATTTTCGGAGTCCAAAAAAAAAATTGTTAGTGCAGATATTCACTCAACACAGACTTTCCAGTAAAAGGAGAGAAACGCTCTCAAATGCATTTTCGGAGTCCAAAAAAATGATTCTTACTGCAGATATTCACTCAACTGAGAGTTTTCACTGGAAGGCCAGAAACTCTTCAAAAGCACTTTCAGAGTCCAAAAAAGTGATTCTTAGTGCAGATATTCACTCAACACAGAGTTTCCAGTAAATGGCCAGAAACGCTCTCAAAAGCACTTTCAGAGTCCAAAAAAGTGATTCTTACTGCAGATATTCACTTAAAAAGAGTTTCCACTGGAAGGCCAGAAACGCTCCTAAAAGCACTTTCAGAGTCCAAAAAAGTGATTCTTAGTGCAGATATTCACTCAACAGAGAGTTTCCAGGAGAAGGCCAGAAAGGCTCTCCAATGCACTTTCTGAGTCCAAAAAAGTGATTCTTAGTGCAGATATTCACTCAACACAGAGTTTCCAGTAAAAGGCCAGAAACGCTCTCAAATGCATTTTCAGAGTCCAAAAAATTGATTCTTACTGCAAATATTCACTCAACACAGAATTTTCACTGGAAGGCCAGAAACGCTCTCAAATGCTCTTTCAGAGTCCAAAAAATTGATTCTTAGTGCAGATATTCACTCAACACAGAGTTTCCAGTAAAAGGCCAGAAACGCTCTCAAATGCATTTTCAGAGTCCAAAAATTGATTCTTACTGCAAATATTCACTCAACACAGACTTTTCACTGGAAGGCCAGAAACGCTCTCAAATGCACTTTCTGAGTCCAAAAAAAGTGATTCTTAGTGCAGATATTCACTCAACACAGAGTTTCCAGTAAAAGGCCAGAAACGCTCTCAAATGCATTTTCAGAGTCCAAAAAATTGATTCTTACTGCAAATATTCACTCAACACAGACTTTTCACTGGAAGGCCAGAAACGCTCTCAGCAGCACTTTCAGAGTCCAAAAAAGTGATTCTTAGTGCAGATATTCACTCAACACAGAGTTTCCAGTAAAAGGCCAGAAACGCTCTCAAATGCATTTTCAGAGTCCAAAAAAATTGATTCTTACTGCAAATATTCACTCAACACAGAGTTTCCAGAAAAAGGCCAGAAACGCACTCAAATGCACTTTCTGAGTCCAAAAAAGTGATTCTTAGTGCAGATATTCACTCAACACAGCGTTTCCAGTGAAGGGCCAGAAACGCTCTCAAATGCATTTTCAGAGTCCAAAAATTCATTCTTACTGCAAATATTCACTCAACACAGACTTTTCACTGAAAGGCCAGAAACGCTCTCAGAAGCACTTTCAGAGTCCAAAAAAGTGATTCTTAGTGCAGATATTCACTCAACACAGAGTTTCCAGTAAAAGGCCAGAAACGCTCTCAAATGCATTTTCGGAGTCCAAAAACGTGATTGTTAGTGCAGATATTCACTCAACACAGAGTTTCCAGTAAAAGGCCAGAAACGCTCTCAAATGCACTTTTAGAGTCCAAAAAAGTGATTCTTACTGCAGATATTCTCTCAACATACAGGTTCCTGGGGAAGGCCAGAAACTCTCTCAGAAGCACTTTCAGAGTCCAAAAAAGTGATTCTTAGTGCAGATATTCACTCGACACAGAGTTTCCAGGAAAAGGCCAGAAACTCTCTCAAATGCATTTTCAGAGTCCAAAAAAGTGATTGTTAGTGCAGATATTCACTCAACACAGAGTTTCCAGTAAAGGGCCAGAAACTCTCTGAAATGCATTTTCAGAGTCCAAAAAATTGATTCTTACTGCAAAATTCACTCAACACAGACTTTTCACTGGAAGGCCAGAAACGCTCTCAGAACCACTTTCTGCGTCCAAAAAAGTGATTCTTAGTGCAGAAATTCACTCAACACAGAGTTTCCAGTAGATGGCCAGAAACGCTCTCAAATGCATTTTCAGAGTCCAAAAAATTGATTCTTACTGCAAATATTCACTCAACACAGACTTATCACTGTGAACGCTCTCAAATGCACTTTCTGAGTCCAAAAAAGTGATTCTTAGTGCAGATATTCACTCTACACAGAGTTTCCAGTAAATGGCCAGAAACGCTCTCAAATGCATTTTCAGAGTCCAAAAAATTGATTCTTACTGCAAATATTCACTCAACACAGACTTTTCACTGGAAGGCCAGAAACGCTCTCAAATGCACTTTCTGAGTCCAAAAAAGTGATTCTTAGTGCAGATATTCACTCAACACAGAGTTTCCAGTAAAAGGCCAGAAACGCTGTCAAATGCATTTTCAGAGTCAAAAAAGTGATTCTTAGTGCAGATATTCACTCAACACAGAGTTTCCAGTAAAAGGCCAGAAACGCTCTCAAATGCATTTTCAGAGTCCAAAAAATGATTCTTACTGCAAATATTCACTCAACACAGAGTTTCCAGTAAAAGGCCAGAAAGGCTCTCCAATGCACTTTCTGAGTCCAAAAAAGTGATTGTTATTGCAGATATTCACTCAACACAGAGTTTCCAGTAAAGGCCCAGAAACGCTCTCGAATGCATTTTCAGAGTCCAAAAAATTGATTCTTACTGCAAATATTCACTCAACACAGACTTTTCACTGGAAGGCCAGAAACGCTCTCAGAAGCACTTTCAGAGTCCAAAAAAGTGATTCTTAGTGCAGATATTCACTCAACACAGAGTTTCCAGTAAAAGGCCAGAAACTCTCTCAAAAGCATTTTCAGAGTCCAAAAAATTGATTCTTACTGCAAATATTCGCTCAACAGAGAGTTTCCACTGGAAGGCCAGAAATGCTCTCAAATGCACTTTTAGAGTCCAAAAAATTGATTCTTACTGCAGATATTCACTCAACACAGAGTTTACACTGGAAGGCCAGAAACGCTCTCAAATGCATTTTCAGAGTACAAAAAAGTGATTGTTAGTGCAGATATTCACTCAACACAGAGTTTGCAGTAAAGGGCCAGAAACGCTCTCAAATGCATTTTCCGAGTCCAAAAAATTGATTCTTACTGCAAATATTCACTCAACACAGACTTTTCACTGCAAGGCCAGAAACGCTCTCAGAAGCACTTTTTGAGTCCAAAAAAGTGATTCTTAGTGCAGATATTCACTCAACACAGAGTTTCCAGGAGAAGGCCAGAAACTCTCTCAGAAGCACTTTCAGAGTCCAAAAAAGTGATTGTTAGTGCAGACATTCACTCAAGACAGACTTTCCAGTAAAAGGCCAGAACCGCTCTCAGAAGCACTTTCTGAGTCCAAAAAAGTGATTCTTAGTGCAGGTATTCACTCAACACAGAGTTTCCAGTAAAAGGCCAGAAACTCTCTCAAATTCATTTTCAGAGTCCAAAAAATTGATTCTTACTGCAAATATTCACTCAACACAGAGTTTCCAGTAAAAGGCCAGAAACGCTCCCAAATTCACTTTCAGAGTCCAAAAACGTGATTCTTAGTGCAGATATTCACTCAACACAGAGTTTCCAGTAAAAGGCCAGAAACGCTGTCAAATGCACTTTCAGAGTCCAAAAAAGTGATTATTAGTGCAGATATTCACTCAACACAGATTTTCCACTGGAAGGCCAGAAACGCTCTCAGAAGCACTTTCAGAGTCCAAAATAGTGATTCTTACTGCAGATATTCATTCAATACAGAGTTTCCAGTAAAAGGCCAGAAACGCTCTCATAAGCACTTTGAGCCCAAAACATTGATTCTTACTGCAGATATTCACTCAAAAAGAGTTTCCACTGGAAGGCCAGAAACGCTCTTAAAAGCACTTTCAGAGTCCAAAAAAGTGATTCTTAGTGCAGATATTCACTCAACACAGAGTTTCCAGGAGAAGGCCAGAAACTCTCTCAGAAGCACTTTCAGAGTCCAAAACAGTGATTCTTAGTGCAGATATTCACTCAACACAGAGTTTCCAGTAGATGGCCAGAAACGCTCTCAAAAGCACTTTCAGAGTCCAAAAAAGTGATTCTTACTGCAGATATTCACTCAACAGAGAGTTTTCACTGGAAGGCCAGAAACTCTCTCAAAAGCACTTTCAGAGTCCGAAAAGTGATTCTTAGTGCAGATATTCACTCAACACAGATTTTCCACTGGAAGGCCAGAAACGCTCTCAGAAGCACTTTCAGAGTCCAAAAAAGTGATTCTTAGTGCAGATATTCACTCAACACAGAGTTTCCAGGAGAAGGCCAGAAACTCTCTCAGAAGCACTTTCAGAGTCCAAAACAGTGATTCTTAGTGCAGATATTCACTCAACACAGAGTTTCCAGGAGAAGGCCAGAAACGCTCTCAAAAGCACTTTCAGAGTCCAAAAAAGTGATTCTTACTGCAGATATTCACTCAACAGAGAGTTTTCACTGGAAGGCCAGAAACTCTCTCAAAAGCACTTTCAGAGTCCAAAAAAGTGATTCTTAGTGCAGATATTCACTCAATTCAGATTTTCCACTGAAAGGCCAGAAACGCTCTCAGAAGCACTTTCAGAGTCCAAAATAGTGATTCTTAGTGCAGATATTCATTCAATACAGAGTTTCCAGTAAAAGGCCAGAAACGCTCTCATATGCACTTTGAGCCCAAAAATTGATTCTTACTGCAGATATTCACTCAAAAGAGTTTCCACTGGAAGGTCAGAAACGCTCTCAAAAGCACTTTCAGAGTCCAAAAAAGTGATTCTTAGTGCAGATATTCACTCAACAGAGAGTTTCCAGGAGAAGGCCAGATATTCTCTCAGAATCACTTTCTGAGTCCAAAAAAGTGATTCTTAGTGCAGATATTCACTCAACACAGAGTTTCCAGGTGAAGGCCAGAAACTCTCTCAAAACCACTTTCAGAGTCCAAAGCAGTGATTCTTATTGCAGATATTCACTCAACACAGAGTTTCCAGGAGAAGGCCAGAAACTCTCAGAAGCACTTTCAGAGTCCAAAACAGTGATTCTTAGTGCAGATATTCACTCAACACAGAGTTTCCAGTAAAAGGCCAGAAACGCTGTCAAATGCATTTTCAGAGTCCAAAAAAGTGATTATTAGTGCAGATAGTCACTCAACACAGAGTTTCCAGTAAAAGGCCAGAAACGCTCTCAAATGCATTTTCAGAGTCCAAAAAATGATTCTTACTGCAAATATTCACTCAACACAGAGTTTCCAGTAAAAGGCCAGAAAGGCTCTCAAATGCACTTTCTGAGTCCAAAAAGTGATTGTTATTGCAGATATTCACTCAACACAGAGTTTCAGTAAAGGCCCAGAAACGCTCTCGAATGCATTTTCAGAGTCCAAAAATTGATTCTTACTGCAAATATTCACTCAACACAGACTTTTCACTGGAAGGCCAGAAACGCTCTCAGAAGCACTTTCAGAGTCCAAAAAAGTGATTCTTAGTGCAGATATTCACTCAACACAGAGTTTCCAGTAAAAGGCCAGAAACTCTCTCAAAAGCATTTTCAGAGTCCAAAAAATTGATTCTTACTGCAAATATTCGCTCAACAGAGAGTTTCCACTGGAATGCCAGAAATGCTCTCAAATGCACTTTTAGAGTCCAAAAAATTGATTCTTACTGAAGATATTCACTCAACACAGAGTTTACACTGGAAGGCCAGAAACGCTCTCAAATGCATTTTCAGAGTACAAAAAAGTGATTGTTAGTGCAGATATTCACTCAACACAGAGTTTGCAGTAAAGGGCCAGAAACGCTCTCAAATGCATTTTCCGAGTCCAAAAAATTGATTCTTACTGCAAATATTCACTCAACACAGACTTTTCACTGGAAGGCCAGAAACGCTCTCAGAAGCACTTTCAGAGTCCAAAAAAGTGATTCTTAGTGCAGATATTCACTCAACACAGAGTTTCCAGTAAAAGGCCAGAAACTCTCTCAAAAGCATTTTCAGAGTCCAAAAAATTGATTCTTACTGCAAATATTCGCTCAACAGAGAGTTTCCACTGGAAGGCCAGAAATGCTCTCAAATGCACTTTTAGAGTCCAAAAAATTGATTCTTACTGCAGATATTCACTCAACACAGAGTTTACACTGGAAGGCCAGAAACGCTCTCAAATGCATTTTCAGAGTACAAAAAAGTGATTGTTAGTGCAGATATTCACTCAACACAGAGTTTGCAGTAAAGGGCCAGATACGCTCTCAAATGCATTTTCCGAGTCCAAAAAATTGATTCTTACTGCAAATATTCACTCAACACAGACTTTTCACTGCAAGGCCAGAAACGCTCTCAGAAGCACTTTTTGAGTCCAAAAAAGTGATTGTTAGTGCAGATATTCACTCAAGACAGACTTTCCAGTAAAAGGCCAGAACCGCTCTCAGAAGCACTTTCAGAGTCCAAAAAAGTGATTGTTAGTGCAGACATTCACTCAAGACAGACTTTCCAGTAAAGGCCAGAACCGCTCTCAAAGCACAGTCCAAAAAGTGATTCTTAGTGCAGGTATTCACTCAACACAGAGTTTCCAGTAAAAGGGCAGAAACTCTCTCAAATTCATTTTCAGAGTCCAAAAAAGTGATTCTTAGTGCAGATATTCACTCAACACAGAGTTTCCAGTAAAAGGCCAGAAATGCATTTTCAGAGTCAAAAATTGATTCTTACTGCAAATATTCACTCAACACAGAGTTTTCAGTGGAAGGCCAGAAACGCTCTCAGCAGCACTTTCAGAGTCCAAAAGCAAGTGATTCTTAGTGCAGATATTCACTCAACACAGAGTTTCCAGTAAAAGGCCAGAAACGCTCTCAAATGCATTTTCAGAGTCCAAAAATTGATTCTTACTGCAAATATTCACTCAACACAGAGTTTCCAGAAAAGGCCAGAACGCACTCAAATGCACTTTCTGAGTCCAAAAAGTGATTCTTAGTGCAATATTCACTCACTTTCGTTTCCAGAAAAGGCCAGAAACGCGCTCTCCAAAAAGTCCATTCATTCTTACTGCAAATATTCACTCAACACAGACTTTTCACTGAAAGGCCAGAAACGCTCTCAAAGCACTTTCAGAGTCCAAAAGTGATTCTTAGTGCAGATATTCACTCAACACAGAGTTTCAGTAAAAGGCCACGCTCTCAAATGCATTTCAGAGTCCAAAATTGATTCTTAGTGCAGATATTCACTCAACACAGAGTTTCAGTAAAAGGCCAGAAACGCTCTCAAAGCACTTTCAGAGTCCAAAAAGTGATTCTTACTGCAGATATTCACTCAACATAGAGTTTCCTGGTAAAAGGCCAGAAACGCTCTCAAATGCATTTTCAGAGTCCAAAAAGTGATTCTTAGTGCAGATATTCACTCAACACAGAGTTTCCAGGAAAAGGCCAGAAACTCTCTCAAATGCACTTTCAGAGTCCAAAAATTGATTGTTAGTGCAGATATTCACTCAACACAGAGTTTCCAGAGTTTCCAAAAAGGCCAGAAACTCTCTCAAATGCATTTTCAGAGTCCAAAAAATTGATTCTTACTGCAAATATTCACTCAACACAGACTTTTCAGTGGAAGGCCAGAAACGCTCTCAGATTTTCAGAGTCCAAAAATTTTCTCTCAGAAATTCCAAAAACTTTTCACTGTGATTCTTAGTGCAGATATTCACTCAACACAGAGTTTCCAGTAGAAGGCCAGAAACGCTCTCAAATGCATTTTCAGAGTCCAAAAATTGATTCTTACTGCAAATATTCACTCAACACAGACTTATCACTGTGAACGCTCTCAAATGCACTTTCTGAGTCCAAAAAGTGATTCTTAGTGCAGATATTCACTCTACACAGAGTTTCCAGTAAATGGCCAGAAACGCTCTCAAATGCATTTTCAGAGTCCAAAAATTGATTCTTACTGCAAATATTCACTCAACACAGACTTCACTGGAGGCCAGAAACGCTCTCAAATGCACTTTCTGAGTCCAAAAGTGATTCTTAGTGCAGATATTCACTCAACACAGAGTTTCCAGTAAAAGGCCAGACACGCTGTCAAATGCATTTTCAGAGTCCAAAAAAGTGATTCTTAGTGCAGATATTCACTCAACACAGAGTTTCCAGTAAAAGGCCAGAAACGCTCTCAAATGCATTTTCAGAGTCCAAAAAATGATTCTTACTGCAAATATTCACTCAACACAGAGTTTCCAGTAAAAGGCCAGAAAGGCTCTCCAATGCACTTTCTGAGTCCAAAAAAGTGATTGTTATTGCAGATATTCACTCAACACAGAGTTTCCAGTAAAGGCCCAGAAACGCTCTCGAATGCATTTTCAGAGTCCAAAAATTGATTCTTACTGCAAATATTCACTCAACACAGACTTTTCACTGGAAGGCCAGAAACGCTCTCAGAAGCACTTTCAGAGTCCAAAAAGTGATTCTTAGTGCAGATATTCACTCAACACAGAGTTTCCAGTAAAGGCCAGAAACTCTCTCAAAAGCATTTTCAGAGTCCAAAAAATTGATTCTTACTGCAGATATTCACTCAACACAGAGTTTACACTGGAAGGCCAGAAACGCTCTCAAATGCATTTTCAGAGTACAAAAAAGTGATTGTTAGTGCAGATATTCACTCAACACAGAGTTTGCAGTAAAGGGCCAGAAACGCTCTCAAATGCATTTTCCGAGTCCAAAAAATTGATTCTTACTGCAAATATTCACTCAACACAGACTTTTCACTGCAAGGCCAGAAACGCTCTCAGAAGCACTTTTTGAGTCCAAAAAAGTGATTCTTAGTGCAGATATTCACTCAACACAGAGTTTCCAGGAGAAGGCCAGAAACTCTCTCAGAAGCACTTTCAGAGTCCAAAAAAGTGATTGTTCGTGCAGACATTCACTCAAGACAGACTTTTCAGTAAAAGGCCAGAACCGCTCTCAGAAGCACTTTCTGAGTCCAAAAAAGTGATTCTTAGTGCAGGTATTCACTCAACACAGAGTTTCCAGTAAAAGGCCAGAAACTCTCTCAAATTCATTTTCAGAGTCCAAAAAATTGATTCTTACTGCAAATATTCACTCAACACAGAGTTTCCAGTAAAAGGCCAGAAACGCTCCCAAATGCACTTTCAGAGTCCAAAAAAGTGATTCTTAGTGCAGATATTCACTCAACACAGAGTTTCCAGTAAAAGGCCAGAAACGCTGTCAAATGCACTTTCAGAGTCCAAAAAAGTGATTATTAGTGCAGATATTCACTCAACACAGATTTTCCACTGGAAGGCCAGAAACGCTCTCAAATGCACTTTCAGAGTCCAAAAAAGTGATTCTTAGTGCAGGTATTCACTCAATACAGAATTTCCAGTAAATGGCCAGAAACGTTCTCAAAAGCACTTTCAGAGTCCAAAAAAGTGATTGTTACTGCAGATATTCACTCAACTGACAGTTTTCACTGGAAGGCCAGAAACTCTCTCAAAAGCACTTTCAGAGTCCAAAAAAGTGATTCTTAGTGCAGATATTCACTCAACACAGATTTCCCACTGGAAGGCCAGAAACGCTCTCAAATGCACTTTCAGAGTCCAAAAAAGTGATTCTTAGTGCAGATATTCACTCAACAGAGAGTTTCCAGTAAAAAGCCAGAAACACTCTCAAATGAACTTTGAGTCCAAAAATTGATTCTTACTGCAGATATTCACTCAACTGAGAGTTTTCACTGGAAGGCCAGAAACTCTCTCAAAACCACTTTCAGAGTCCAAAAAAGTGATTCTTATTGCAGATATTCACTCAACACAGAGTTTCCACTAGAAGGCCAGAAACGCTCTCAGAAGCACTTTCAGAGTCCAACAAAGTGATTCTTAGTGCAGATATTCACTCAACACAGAGTTTCCAGGAGAAGGCCAGAAACTCTCTCAGAAGCATTTTCAGAGTCCAACACAGTGATTCTTAGTGCAGATATTCACTCAACACAGAGTTTCCAGTAGATGGCCAGAAACGCTCCCAAAAGCACTTTCAGAGTCCAAAAAAGTGATTCTTACTGCAGATATTCACTCAACAGAGACTTTTCACTGGAAGGCCAGAAACTCTCTCAAAAGCACTTTCAGAGGCCAAAAAAGTGATTGTAAGTGCAGATATTCACTCAACACATATTTTCCACTGGAAGGCCAGAAACGCTCTCAGAAGCACTTTCAGAGTCCAAAACATTGATTCTTAGTGCAGATATTCACTCAACACAGAGTTTAAACTAGATGGCCAGAAACGCTCTCAAATGCACTTTCAGAGTCCAAAAAAGTGATTCTTAGTGCAGATATTCACTCAACACAGATTTCCCACTGGTAGGCCAGAAACACTCTCAGAAGCACTTTCAGAGTCCAAAATAGTGATTCTTAGTGCAGATATTCATTCAATACAGAGTTTCCAGTAAAAGGCCAGAAACGCTCTCATATGCACTTTGAGCCCAAAACATTGATTCTTACTGCAGATATTCACTCAAAAAGAGTGTCCACTGGAAGGCCAGAAACGCTCTTAAAAGCACTTTCAGAGTCCAAAAAAGTGATTCTTAGTGCAGATATTCACTCAACAGAGAGTTTCCAGGAGAAGGCCAGATATTCTCTCAGAAGCATTTTCTGAGTCCAAAAAAGTGATTCTTAGTGCAGATATTCACTCAACACAGAATTTCCAACTCTCAACTGAGAGTTTTCACTGGAAGGCCAGAAACTCTCTCAAAACCACTTTCAGAGTCCAAAAAAGTGATTCTTATTGCAGATATTCACTCAACACAGAGTTTCCACTAGATGGCCAGAAACGCTCTCAAATGCACTTTCAGAGCCCAAAAAAGTGATTCTTAGTGCAGGTATTCACTCAATACAGAATTTCCAGTAAATGGCCAGAAACGTTCTCAAAAGCACATTCAGAGTCCAAAAAAGTGATTCTTACTGCAGATATTCACTCAACTGACAGTTTTCACTGGAAGGCCAGAAACTCTCTCAAAAGCACTTTCATAGTCCAAAAAAGTGATTCTTAGTGCAGATATTCACTCAACACAGATTTTCCACTGGAAGGCCAGAAACGCTCTCAGAAGCACTTTCAGAGTCCAAAATAGTGATTCTTACTGCAGATATTCATTCAATACAGAGTTTCCAGTAAAAGGCCAGAAACGCTCTCATAAGCACTTTGAGCCCAAAACATTGATTCTTACTGCAGATATTCACTCAAAAAGAGTTTCCACTGGAGGGCCAGAAACGCTCTTAAAAGCACTTTCAGAGTCCAAAAAAGTGATTCTTACTGCAGATATACACTCAACAGAGAGTTTCCAGGAGAAGGCCAGATATTCTCTCAGAAGCACTTTCTGAGTCCAAAAAAGTGATTCTTAGTGCAGATATTCACTCAACACAGAGTTTCCAGGAAAGGGCCAGAAACGCTCTCAAAAGCACTCTCAGAGTCCAAAAAAGTGATTCTTACTGCAGATATTCACTCAACAGAGATTTTTCACTGGAAGGCCAGAAACGCTCTCAAATGCACTTTCAGGGTCCAAAAAAGTGATTCTTAGTGCAGGTATTCACTCGACACAGAATTTCCAGTAAATGGCCAGAAACGTTCTCAAATGAACTTTCGGAGTCCAAAAAATTGATTCTTACTGCAGATATTCACTCAACTGAGAGTTTTCACTGGAAGGCCAGAAACTCTTCAAAAGCACTTTCAGAGTCCAAAAAAGTGATTCTTAGAGCAGATATTCACTCAACACAGACTTTCCACTAGATGGCCAGAAACGCTCTCAAATGCACTTTTAGAGTCC
Organism: Megalops atlanticus; assembly: GCA_019176425.1. Classification (NCBI taxonomy): domain Eukaryota; kingdom Metazoa; phylum Chordata; class Actinopteri; order Elopiformes; family Megalopidae; genus Megalops; species Megalops atlanticus. Next base: position 114,345 of record JAFDVH010000029.1, on the reverse strand, counting down.
AAAAAAGTGATTCTTAGTGCAGATATTCACTCAACAGAGAGTTTCCGGTAAAAGGCCAGAAACACTCTCAAATGCACTTTCAGAGTCCAAAAAATTGATTCTTACTGCAGATATTCACTCAACAGAGAGTTTTCACTGGAAGGCCAGAAACGCTCTCAAAAGCACTTTCAGGGTCCAAAAAAGTGATTCTTAGTGCAGGTATTCACTCAATACAGAATTTCCAGTAAATGGCCAGAAACGTTCTCAAAGCACTTTCAGAGTCCAAAAAAGTGATTCTTACTGCAGATATTCACTCAACTGACAGTTTTCACTGGAAGGCCAGAAACTCTCTCAAAAGCACTTTCAGAGTCCAAAAAAGTGATTCTTAGTGCAGATATTCACTCAACACAGATTTTCCACTGGAAGGCCAGAAACGCTCTCAGAAGCACTTTCAGAGTCCAAAATAGTGATTCTTACTGCAGATATTCATTCAATACAGAGTTTCCAGTAAAAGGCCAGAAACGCTCTCATAAGCACTTTGAGCCCAAAACATTGATTCTTACTGCAGATATTCACTCAAAAAGAGTTTCCACTGGAAGGCCAGAAACGCTCTTAAAAGCACTTTCAGGGTCCAAAAAAGTGATTCTTAGTGCAGATATTCACTCGACACAGAGTTTCCAGGAGAAGGCCAGAAACTCTCTCAGAAGCACTTTAAGAGTCCAAAGCAGTGATTCTTATTGCAGATATTCACTCAACACAGACTTTCCACTAGATGGCCAGAAACGCTCTCAAATGCACTTTCAGAGGTCAAAAAAGTGATTCTTATTGCAGATATTCACTCAACACAGACTTTCCACTAGATGGCCAGAAACGCTCTCAAATGCACTTTCAGGGTCCAAAAAAGTGATTCTTAGTGCAGATATTCACTCGACACAGAGTTTCCAGGAGAAGGCCAGAAACTCTCTCAGAAGCACTTTAAGAGTCCAAAGCAGTGATTCTTATTGCAGATATTCACTCAACACAGACTTTCCACTAGATGGCCAGAAACGCTCTCAAATGCACTTTCAGAGGTCAAAAAAGTGATTCTTAGTGCAGATATTCACTCAACAGAGAGTTTCCAGTAAAAGGCCAGAAACACTCTCAAATGAACTTTCGGAGTCCAAAAAATTGATTGTTACTGCAGATATTCACTCAACTGACAGTTTTCACTGGAAGGCCAGAAACTCTCTCAGAAGCACTTTCAGAGTCCAAAAAAGTGATTCTTAGTGCAGATATTCACTCAACACATATTTTCCACTGGAAGGCCAGAAACGCTCTCAGAAGCACTTTCAGAGTCCAACACAGTGATTCTTAGTGCAGATATTCACTCAACACAGAGTTTCCAGTAGATGGCCAGAAACGCTCCCAAAAGCACTTTCAGAGTCCAAAAAAGTGATTCTTAGTGCAGATATTCACTCAACACATATTTTCCACTGGAAGGCCAGAAACGCTCTCAGAAGCACTTTCAGAGTCCAAAAAAGTGATTCTTAGTGCAGATATTCACTCAACACAGAGTTTCCAGGAGAAGGCCAGAAACTCTCTCAGAAGCACTTTCAGAGTCCAACACAGTGATTCTTAGTGCAGATATTCACTCAACACAGAGTTTCCAGTAGATGGCCAGAAACGCTCCCAAAAGCACTTTCAGAGTCCAAAAAAGTGATTCTTACTGCAGATATTCACTCAACAGAGAGTTTTCACTGGAAGGCCAGAAACTCTCTCAAAAGCACTTTCAGAGTCCAAAAAAGTGATTGTAAGTGCAGATATTCACTCAACACAGATTTTCCACTGGAAGGCCAGAAACGCTCTCAGAAGCACTTTCAGAGTCCAAAACATTGATTATTAGTGCAGATATTCACTCAACACAGAGTTTCCACTAGATGGCCAGAAACGCTCTCAAATGCACTTTCAGAGTCCAAAAAAGTGATTCTTAGTGCAGATATTCACTCAACAGAGAGTTTCCAGTAAAAGGCCAGAAACACTCACAAATGAACTTTCGGAGTCCAAAAAATTGATTCTTACTGCAGATATTCACTCAACTGCGAGTTTTCACTTGAAGGCCAGAAACTCTCAAAAGCACTTTCAGAGTCCAAAAAGTGATTCTTAGTGCAGATATTCACTCAACACATATTTTCCACTGGAAGGCCAGAAACGCTCTCAAAAGCACTTTCAGAGTCCAAAAAAGTGATTCTTAGTGCAGATATTCACTCAACACAGAGTTTCCAGAAGAAACTCTCTCAGGCCAGAAAACAGTGATTCTTAGTGCAGATATTCACTCAACACAGAGTTTCCAGTAGATGGCAAACTTTCAGAGTCCAAAAAGTGATTCTTACTGCAGATATTCACTCAACAGAGAGTTTTCACTGGAAGGCCAGAAACTCTCTCAAAAGCACTTTCAGAGTCCAAAAAGTGATTCTTAGTGCAGATATTCACTCAACACAGATTTTCCACTGAAAGGCCAGAAACGCTCTCAGAAGCACTTTCAGAGTCCAAAATAGTGATTCTTAGTGCAGATATTCATTCAATACAGAGTTTCCAGTAAAAGGCCAGAAACGCTCTCATATGCACTTTGAGCCCAAAAATTGATTCTTACTGCAGATATTCACTCAAAAAGAGTTTCCACTGGAAGGCCAGAAACGCTCTCAAAAGCACTTTCAGAGTCCAAAAAGTGATTCTTAGTGCAGATATTCACTCAACAGAGAGTTTCCAGGAGAAGGCCAGATATTCTCTCAGAATCACTTTCTGAGTCCAAAAAGTGATTCTTAGTGCAGATATTCACTCAACACAGAGTTTCCAGGAGAAGGCCAGAAACTCTCTCAAAACCACTTTCAGAGTCCAAAGCAGTGATTCTTATTGCAGATATTCACTCAACACAGAGTTTCCAGTATAAGGCCAGAAACTCTCTCAGAAGCACTTTCAGAGTCCAAAACAGTGATTCTTATTGCAGATATTCGCTCAACACAGACTTTCCACTACATGGCCAGAAACGCTCTCAAATGCACTTTCAGAGTCCAAAAAAGTGATTCTTAGTGCAGATATTCACTCAACTGACAGTTTTCACTGGAAGGCCAGAAACTCTCTCAAAAGCACTCTCAGAGTCCAAAAAAGTGATTCTTAGTGCAGATATTCACTCAACACAGATTTTCCACTGGAAGGCCAGAAACGCTCTCAGAAGCACTTTCAGAGTCCAAAATAGTGATTCTTAGTGCAGATATTCATTCAATACAGAGTTTCCAGTAAAAGGCCAGAAACGCTCTCATATGCACTTTGAGCCAAAACATTGATTCTTACTGCAGATATTCACTCAAAAGAGTTTCCACTGGAAGGCCAGAAACGCTCTTAAAAGCACTTTCAGAGTCCAAAAAAGTGATTCTTAGTGCAGATATTCACTCAACAGAGAGCTTCCAGGAGAAGGCCAGATATTCTCTCAGAAGCACTTTCTGAGTCAAAAAAAGTGATTCTTAGTGCAGATATTCACTCAACACAGAATTTCCAGTAAATGGCCAGAAACGCTCTCAAATGCACTTTCAGGGTCCAAAAAAGTGATTCTTAGTGCAGATATTCACTCAACACAGAGTTTCCAGGAGAAGGCCAGAAACTCTCTCAGAAGCACTTTAAGAGTCCAAAGCAGTGATTATTATTGCAGATATTCACTCAACACAGACTTTCCACTAGATGGCCAGAAACGCTCTCAAATTCACTTTCAGAGTCCAAAAAAGTGATTCTTAGTGCAGATATTCACTCAACAGAGAGTTTCCAGTAAAAAGCCAGAAACACTCTCAAATGAACTTTCGGAGTCCAACAAATTGATTCTTACTGCAGATATTCACTCAACTGAGAGTTTTCACTTGAAGGCCAGAAACTCTCTCAAAAGCACTTTCAGAGTCCAAAAAAGTGATTCTTAGTGCAGATATTCACTCAACACAGACTTTCCACTAGATGGCCAGAAACGCTCTCAAAAGCACTTTCAGAGTCCAAAAAAGTGATTCTTAGTGCAGATATTCACTCAACAGAGAGTTTCCAGGAGAAGGCCAGATATTCTCTCAGAATCACTTTCTGAGTCCAAAAAGTGATTCTTAGTGCAGATATTCACTCAACACAGAGTTTCCAGGAGAAGGCCAGAAACTCTCTCAAAACCACTTTCAGAGTCCAAAGCAGTGATTCTTATTGCAGATATTCACTCAACACAGAGTTTCCAGGAGAAGGCCAGAAACTCTCTCAGAAGCACTTTCAGAGTCCAAAACAGTGATTCTTATTGCAGATATTCGCTCAACACAGACTTTCCACTACATGGCCAGAAACGCTCTCAAATGCACTTTCAGAGTCCAAAAAAGTGATTCTTAGTGCAGATATTCACTCAACAGAGAGTTTCCAGTAAAAGTCCAGAAACACTCACAAAAGAACTTTCGGAGTGCAAAAAATTGATTCTTACTGCAGATATTCACTCAACTGAGAGTTTTCACTGGAAGGCCAGAAACTCTTCAAAAGCACTTTCAGAGTGCAAAAAAGTGATTCTTAGTGCAGGTATTCACTCAACACAGACTTTCCACTAGAAGGCCAGAAACGCTCTCAAATGCACTTTCAGAGTCCAAAAAAGTGATTCTTAGTGCAGATATTCACTCAACACAGAGTTTCCAGTAAAATGCCAGAAACATCTCAAATGAACTTTCGTAGTCCAAAAAATTGATTCTTACTGCAGATATTCACTCAACACAGAGTTTTCACTGGAAGGCCAGAAACGCTCTCAAAAGCACTTTCAGGGTCCAAAATAGTGATTCTTAGTGCAGATATTCATTCAATACAGAGTTTCCAGTAAAAGGCCAGAAACGCTCTCATATGCACTTTGAGCCGAAAACATTGATTCTTACTGCAGATATTCACTCAAAAAGAGTTTCCACTGGAAGGCCAGAAACGCTCTTAAAAGCACTTTCAGAGTCCAAAAAAGTGATTCTTAGTGCAGATATTCACTCAACAGAGAGCTTCCAGGAGAAGGCCAGATATTCTCTCAGAAGCACTTTCTGAGTCCAAAAAAGTGATTCTTAGTGCAGATATTCACTCAACTGAGAGTTTTCACTGGAAGGCCAGAAACTCTCTCAAAACCACTTTCAGAGTCCAAAAAAGTGATTCTTATTGCAGATATTCACTCAACACAGAGTTTCCACTAGATGGCCAGAAACGCTCTCAAATGCACTTTCAGAGTCCAAAAAATGATTCTTAGTGCAGATATTCACTCAACAGAGAGTTTCCAGTAAAAGGCCAGAAACACTCACAAATGAACTTTCGGAGTCCAAAAAATTGATTCTTACTGCAGATATTCGCTCAACTGAGAGTTTTCACTTGAAGGCCAGAAACTCTCTCAAAAGCACTTTCAGAGTCCAAAAAAGTGATTCTCATTGCAGATATTCACTCAACGCATATTTTCCACTGGAAGGCCAGAAACGCTCTTAAAAGCACTTTCAGAGTCCAAAAAAGTGATTCTTAGTGCAGATATTCACTCAACACATATTTTCCACTGGAAGGCCAGAAACGCTCTCAGAAGCACTTTCAGAGTCCAAAAAAGTGATTCTTAGTGCAGATATTCACTCAACACAGAGTTTCCAGGAGAAGGCCAGAAACTCTCTCAGAAGCACTTTCAGAGTCCAAAACAGTGATTCTTAGTGCAGATATTCACTCAACACAGAGTTTCCAGTAGATGGCCAGAAACGCTCTCAAAAGCACTTTCAGAGTCCAAAAAAGTGATTCTTACTGCAGATATTCACTCAACAGAGAGTTTTCACTGGAAGGCCAGAAACTCTCTCAAAAGCACTTTCAGAGTCCAAAAAAGTGATTCTTAGTGCAGATATTCACTCAACACAGATTTTACACTGAAAGGCCAGAAACGCTCTCAGAAGCACTTTCAGAGTCCAAAATAGTGATTCTTAGTGCAGATATTCATTCAATACAGAGTTTCCAGTAAAAGGCCAGAAACGCTCTCAAATGCACTTTGAGCCCAAAAATTGATTCTTACTGCAGATATTCACTCAAAAGAGTTTCCACTGGAAGGCCAGAAACGCTCTCAAAAGCACTTTCAGAGTCCAAAAAAGTGATTCTTAGTGCAGATATTCACTCAACAGAGAGTTTCCAGGAGAAGGCCAGATATTCTCTCAGAATCACTTTCTGAGTCCAAAAAGTGATTCTTAGTGCAGATATTCACTCAACAGAGAGTTTCCAGGAGAAGGCCAGAAACTCTCTCAAAACCACTTTCAGAGTCCAAAGCAGTGATTCTTATTGCAGATATTCACTCAACAGAGAGTTTCCATTGGAAGGCCAGAAATGCTCTCAGAAGCACTTTCAGAGTCCAAAAAAGTGATTCTTAGTGCAGATATTCACTCAACAGAGAGTTTCCAGTGAAAGGCCAGAAACACTCACAAATGAACTTTCAGAGTCCAACAAATTGATTCTTACTGCAGATATTCACTCAACTGAGAGTTTTCACTGGAAGGCCAGAAACTCTTCAAAAGCACTTTCAGAGTGCAAAAAAGTGATTCTTAGTGCAGGTATTCACTCAACACAGACTTTCCACTAGATGGCCAGAAACGCTCTCAAATGCACTTTCAGAGTCCAAAAAAGTGATTCTTAGTGCAGATATTCACTCAACAGAGAGTTTCCAGTAAAATGCCAGAAACATCTCAAATGAACTTTAGTAGTCCAAAAATTGATTCTTACTGCAGATATTCACTCAACAGAGAGTTTTCACTGGAAGGCCAGAAACGCTCTCAAAAGCACTTTCAGGGTCCAAAAAAGTGATTCTTAGTGCAGGTATTCACTCAATACAGAATTTCCAGTAAATTGCCAGAAACGTTCTCAAAAGCACTTTCAGAGTCCAAAAAAGTGATTGTTACTGCAGATATTCACTCAACTGACAGTTTTCACTGGAAGGCCAGAAACTCTCTCAAAAGTACTTTCAGAGTCCAAAAAAGTGATTCTTAGTGCAGATATTCACTCAACACAGATTTTCCACTGGAAGGCCAGAAACGCTCTCAGAAGCACTTTCAGAGTCCAAAATAGTGATTCTTAGTGCAGATATTCATTCAATACAGAGTTTCCAGTAAAGGCCAGAAACGCTCTCATATGCACTTTGAGCCCAAAACATTGATTCTTACTGCAGATATTCACTCAAAAGAGAGTTTCCACTGGAAGGCCAGAAACGCTCTTAAAAGCACTTTCAGAGTCCAAAAAAGTGATTCTTAGTGCAGATATTCACTCAACAGAGAGTTTCCAGGAGAAGGCCAGATATTCTCTCAGAAGCACTTTCTGAGTCCAAAAAAGTGATTCTTAGTGCAGATATTCACTCAACACAGAATTTCCAGTAAATGGCCAGAAACGCTCTCAAATGCACTTTCAGGGTCCAAAAAAGTGATTCTTAGTGCAGATATTCACTCAACACAGAGTTTCCAGGAGAAGGCCAGAAACTCTCTCAGAAGCACTTTAAGAGTCCAAAGCAGTGATTATTACTGCAGATATTCACTCAACACAGACTTTCCACTAGATGGCCAGAAACGCTCTCAAATTCAGTTTCAGAGTCCAAAAAAGTGATTCTTAGTGCAGATATTCACTCAACAGAGAGTTTCCAGTAAAAAGCCAGAAACACTCTCAAATGAACTTTCGGAGTCCAAAAAATTGATTCTTACTGCAGATATTCACTCAACTGAGAGTTTTCACTGGAAGGCCAGAAACGCTCTCAAATGCACTTTCAGAGTCCAAAAAAGTGATTCTTAGTGCAGATATTCACTCAACAGAGAGTTTCCAGTAAAAGGCCAGAAACACTCACAAATGAACTTTCGGAGTCCAACAAATTGATTCTTACTGCAGATATTCACTCAACTGAGAGTTTTCACTTGAAGGCCAGAAACTCTCTCAAAAGCACTTTCAGAGTCCAAAAAAGTGATTCTTAGTGCAGATATTCACTCAACACATATTTTCCACTGGAAGGCCAGAAACGCTCTCAGAAGCACTTTCAGAGTCCAAAAAAGTGATTCTTAGTGCAGATATTCACTCAACACAGAGTTTCCAGGAGAAGGCCAGAAATTCTCTCAGAAGCACTTTCAGAGTCCAAAACAGTGATTCTTAGTGCAGATATTCACTCAACACAGAGTTTCCAGTAGATGGCCAGAAACGCTCTCAAAAGCACTTTCAGAGTCCAAAAAAGTGATTCTTACTGCAAATATTCACTCAACAGAGAGTTTTCACTGGAAGGCCAGAAACTCTCTCAAAAGCACTTTCAGAGTCCAAAAAGTGATTCTTAGTGCAGATATTCACTCAACACATATTTTCCACTGGAAGGCCAGAAACGCTCTCAGAAGCACTTTCAGATTCCAAAATACTGATTCTTAGTGCAGATATTCATTCAATACAGAGTTTCCAGTAAAAGGCCAGAAACGCTCTCATATGCACTTTGAGCCCAAAAAATTGATTCTTACTGCAGATATTCACTCAACAGAGAGTTTTCACTGGAAGGACAGAAACTCTCTCAAAACCACTTTCAGAGTCCAAAAAAGTGATTCTTAGTGAAGATATTCACTCAACACAGACTTTCCACTAGATGGCCAGAAACGCTCTCAAATGCACTTTCAGAGTCCAAAAAAGTGATTCTTAGTGCAGATATTCACTCAACAGAGAGTTTCCAGTAAAAGGCCAGAAACACTCACAAATGAACTTTCGGAGTCCAAAAAATTGATTCTTACTGCAGATATTCACTCAAAAAGAGTTTCCACTGGAAGGCCAGAAACGCTCTTAAAAGCACTTTCAGAGTCCAAAAAAGTGATTCTTAGTGCAGATATTCACTCAAGAGAGAGTTTCCAGGAGAAGGCCAGATATTCTCTCAGAAGCACTTTCTGAGTCCAAAAAAGTGATTCTTAGTGCAGATATTCACTCAACACACACTTTCCAGTAAATGGCCAGAAACGCTCTCAAAAGCACTTTCAGGGTCCAAAAAAGTGATTCTTAGTGCAGATATTCACTCAACACAGAGTTTCCAGGAGAAGGCCAGAAACTCTCTCAAAAGCACTTTCAGAGTCCAAAACAGTGATTCTTAGTGCAGATATTCACTCAACACAGAGTTTCCAGTAGATGGCCAGAAACGCTCTCAAAATCACTTTCAGAGTCCAAAAAAGTGATTCTTACTGCAGATATTCACTCAACAGAGAGTTTTCACTGGAAGGCCAAAAACGCTCTCAAATGCACTTTCAGGGTCCAAAAAAGTGATTCTTAGTGCAGATATTCACTCAACACATATTTTCCACTGAAAGGCCAGAAACGCTCTCAGAAGCACTTTCAGAGTCCAAAATAGTGATTCTTATTGCAGATATTCACTCAACACAGACTTTCCACTAGATGGCCAGAAACGCTCTCAAATGCACTTTCAGAGTCCAAAAAGTGATTCTTAGTGCAGATATTCACTCAACAGAGAGTTTCCAGTAAAAGGCCAGAAACACTCTCAAATGAACTTTCGGTCCAAAAATTGATTCTTACTGCAGATATTCACTCAACAGAAAGTTTTCACTGGAAGGCCACAAACGCTCTCAAAAGCACTTTCAGAGTCCAAAAAGTGATACTTAGTGCAGGTATTCACTCAACACAGAATTTCCAGTAAATGGCCAGAAACGTTCTCAAATGAACTTTCAGAGTCCAAAAAGTGATTCTTACTGCAGATATTCACTCAACTGAGAGTTTTCACTGGAAGGCCAGAAACTCTCTCAAAACCACTTTCAGAGTCCAAAAAGTGATTCTTATTGCAGATATTCACTCAACACAGAGTTTCCACTAGATGGCCAGAAACGCTCTCAAATGCACTTTCAGAGTCCAAAAAGTGATTCTTAGTGCAGATATTCACTCAACAGAGAGTTTCCAGTAAAAGGCCAGAAACACTCACAAATGAACTTTCGAGTCCAAAAATTGATTCTTACTTCAGATATTCACTCAACTGAGAGTTTTCAGTAAAGGCCAGAAACTCTCTCAAATGACAGAGTCCAAAAGGATTCTAGTGCAGATATTCACTCAACACAGAGTTTCCACTAGATGGTCCTTTCAGAGTCCAAAAAGTGATTCTTAGTGCAGATATTCACTCAACACAGAGTTTTCACTAAAAGGCCAGAACTCTCTCAAAAGCACTTTCAGAGTCCAAAAAGTGATTCTTAGTGCAGATATTCACTAACTGAGAGTTTCCACTAGAAGGCCAGAAACTCTCTCAAAAGCACTTTCAGAGTCCAAAAAGTGATTCTTAGTGCAGATATTCACTCAACACAGATTTTCCACTGGAAGGCCAGAAACGCCTCAGAAGCACTTCAGATTCCAAATAGTGATTCTTAGTGCAGATATTCATTCAATACAGAGTTTCCAGTAAAAGGCCAAAACGCCTCATATGCACTTGAGCCCAAAAATTGATTCTTACTGCAGATATTCACTAAAAAGAGTTTCACTGAAGGCCAGAAACGCTCTCTAAAAGCACTTCAGAGTCCAAAAAAAGTAGACAGCTAGTAGATATTCACCAACACAGAGTT
>JAFDVH010000029.1:86625-103292 GCA_019176425.1 Megalops atlanticus | reverse complement strand
ATATTTTCCACTGAAAGGCCAGAAACGCTCTCAGAAGCACTTTCAGAGTCCAAAATAGTGATTCTTATTGCAGATATTCACTCAACACAGACTTTCCACTAGATGGCCAGAAACGCTCTCAAATGCACTTTCAGAGTCCAAAAAAGTGATTCTTAGTGCAGATATTCACTCAACAGAGAGTTTCCAGTAAAAGGCCAGAAACACTCTCAAATGAACTTTCGGAGTCCAAAAAATTGATTCTTACTGCAGATATTCACTCAACAGAAAGTTTTCACTGGAAGGCCACAAACGCTCTCAAAAGCACTTTCAGAGTCCAAAAAAGTGATACTTAGTGCAGGTATTCACTCAACACAGAATTTCCAGTAAATGGCCAGAAACGTTCTCAAATGAACTTTCAGAGTCCAAAAAAGTGATTCTTACTGCAGATATTCACTCAACTGAGAGTTTTCACTGGAAGGCCAGAAACTCTCTCAAAACCACTTTCAGAGTCCAAAAAAGTGATTCTTATTGCAGATATTCACTCAACACAGAGTTTCCACTAGATGGCCAGAAACGCTCTCAAATGCACTTTCAGAGTCCAAAAAAGTGATTCTTAGTGCAGATATTCACTCAACAGAGAGTTTCCAGTAAAAGGCCAGAAACACTCACAAATGAACTTTCGGAGTCCAAAAAATTGATTCTTACTTCAGATATTCACTCAACTGAGAGTTTTCACTTGAAGGCCAGAAACTCTCTCAAATGAACTTTCAGAGTCCAAAAAATTGATTCTTACTGCAGATATTCACTCAACTTAGAGTTTTCACTGGAAGGCCAGAAACTCTCTCAAAACAACTTTCAGAGTCCAAAAAAGTGATTCTTATTGCAGATATTCACTCAACACAGAGTTTCCACTAGATGGCCAGAAACGCTCTCAAATGCACTTTCAGAGTCCAAAAAACTGATTCTTAGTGCAGATATTCACTCAACAGAGAGTTTCCAGTAAAAGGCCAGAAACACTCACAAATGAACTTTCGGAGTCCAAAAAATTGATTCTTACTGCAGATATTCACTCAACTGAGAGTTTTCACTTGAAGGCCAGAAACTCTCTCAAAAGCACTTTCAGAGTCCAAAAAAGTGATTCTTAGTGCAGATATTCACTCAACAGAGAGTTTTCACTGGAAGGCCAGAAACTCTCTCAAAAGCACTTTCAGAGTCCAAAAAAGTGATTCTTAGTGCAGATATTCACTCAACACAGATTTTCCACTGGAAGGCCAGAAACGCTCTCAGAAGCACTTTCAGATTCCAAAATAGTGATTCTTAGTGCAGATATTCATTCAATACAGAGTTTCCAGTAAAAAGGCCAGAAACGCTCTCATATGCACTTTGAGCCCAAAAATTGATTCTTACTGCAGATATTCACTCAAAAGAGTTTCCACTGGAAGGCCAGAAACGCTCTTAAAAGCACTTTCAGAGTCCAAAAAAGTGATTGTTAGTGCAGATATTCACTCAACACAGAGTTTCCAGGAGAAGGCCAGAAACTCTCTCAGAAGCACTTCCAGAGTCCAAAACAGTGATTCTTATTGTAGATATTCACTCAACACAGACTTTCCACTAGATGGCCAGAAACGCTCTCAAATGCACATTCTGAGTCCAAAAAAGTGATTCTTAGTGCAGATATTCATTCAATACAGAGTTTCCAGTAAAAGGCCAGGAACGCTCTCATATGCACTTTGAGCCCAAAAAATTGATTCTTACTGCAGATATTCACTCAAAAAGAGTTTCCACTGGAATGCCAGAAACGCTCTTAAAAGCACTTTCAGAGTCCAAAAAAGTGATTCTTAGTGCAGATATTCACTCAACACAAAGTTTCCAGGAGAAGGCCAGAAACTCTCTCAGAAGCACTTTCTGAGTCCAAAAAAGTGATTCTTAGTGCAGATATTCACTCAACACAGAATTTCCAGTAAATGGACAGAAACGCTCTCAAAAGCACTTTCAGAGTCCAAAAAAGTGATTCTTAGTGCAGGTATTCACTCAACACAGAATTTCCAGTAAATGGCCAGAAACGTTCTCAAATGAACTTTCGGAGTCCAAATAATTGATTCTTACTGCAGATATTCACTCAACTGAGAGTTTTCACTGGAAGGCCAGACACTGTTCAAAAGCACTTTCAGAGTCCAAAAAAGTGATTGTTAGTGCAGATATTCACTCAACACAGAGTTTCCAGGAGAAGGCCAGAAACTCTCTCAGAAGCACTTTCAGAGTCCAAAACAGTGATTCTTATTGTAGATATTCACTCAACACAGACTTTCCACTAGATGGCCAGAAACGCTCTCAAATGCACTTTCAGAGTCCAAAAAAGTGATTCTTAGTGCAGATATTCACTCAACAGAGAGTTTCCAGTAAAGGCCAGAAACACTCTCAAATGAACTTTCGGAGTCCAAAAAATTGATTCTTATTGCAGATATTCACTCAACAGAGAGTTTCCAATGGAAGGCCAGAAACTCTCTCAAAAGCACTTTCAGAGTCCAAAAAAGTGATTCTTAGTGCAGATATTCACTCAACACAGAATTTCCAGTAAATGGCCAGAAACGCTCTCAAATGCACTTTCAGGGTCCAAAAAAGTGATTCTTAGTACAGATATTCACTCAACACAGAGTTTCCAGGAGAAGGCCAGAAACTCTCTCAGAAGCACTTTCAGAGTCCAAAGCAGTGATTCTTATTGCAGATATTCACTTAACACAGACTTTCCACTAGATGGCCAGAAACGCTCTCAAATGCACTTTCAGAGTCCAAAAAAGTGATTCTTAGTGCAGATATTCACTCAACACAGAGTTTCCAGGAGAAGACCAGAAACTCTCTCAGAAGCACTTTCAGAGTCCAAAACAGTGATTCTTAGTGCAGATATTCACTCAACACAGAGTTTCCAGTAGATGGCCAGAAACGCTCTCAAAAGCACTTTCAGAGTCCAAAAAAGTGATTCTTACTGCAAATATTCACTCAACAGAGAGTTTTCACTGGAAGGCCAGAAACTCTCTCAAAAGCACTTTCAGAGTCCAAAAAAGTGATTCTTAGTGCAGATATTCACTCAACACATATTTTCCACTGGAAGGCCAGAAACGCTCTCAGAAGCACTTTCAGATTCCAAAATAGTGATTCTTAGTGCAGATATTCACTCAACACATATTTTCCACTAGATGGCCAGAAACGCTCTCAAATGCACTTTCAGAGTCCAAAAAAGTGATTCTTAGTGCAGATATTCACTCAACAGAGAGTTTCCAGTTAAAGGCCAGAAACACTCACAAATGAACTTTCAGAGTCCAAAAATTGATTCTTACTGCAGATATTCACTCAACTGAGAGTTTTCACTTGAAGGCCAGAAACTCTCTCAAATGAACTTTCAGAGTCCAAAAAATTGATTCTTACTGCAGATATTCACTCAACACATATTTTCCACTGGAAGGCCAGAAACGCTCTCAGAAGCACTTTCAGAGTCCAAAAAGTGATTCTTAGTGCAGATATTCACTCAACACAGAGTTTTCAGGAGAAGGCCAGAAACTCTCTCAGAGCACTTTCAGAGTCCAAAACAGTGATTCTTAGTGCAGATATTCACTCAACACAGAGTTTCCAGGAGAAGACCAGAAACTCTCTCAGAAGCACTTTCAGAGTCCAAAACAGTGATTCTTAGTGCAGATATTCACTCAACACAGAGTTTCCAGTAGATGGCCAGAAACGCTCTCAAAAGCACTTTCAGAGTCCAAAAAAGTGATTCTTACTGCAAATATTCACTCAACAGAGAGTTTTCACTGGAAGGCCAGAAACTCTCTCAAAAGCACTTTCAGAGTCCAAAAAGTGATTCTTAGTGCAGATATTCACTCAACACATATTTTCCACTGGAAGGCCAGAAACGCTCTCAGAAGCACTTTCAGATTCCAAAATAGTGATTCTTAGTGCAGATATTCACTCAACACATATTTTCCACTAGATGGCCAGAAACGCTCTCAAATGCACTTTCAGAGTCCAAAAAGTGATTCTTAGTGCAGATATTCACTCAACAGAGAGTTTCCAGTTAAAGGCCAGAAACACTCACAAATGAACTTTCGGAGTCCAAAAAATTGATTCTTACTGCAGATATTCACTCAACTGAGAGTTTTCACTTGAAGGCCAGAAACTCTCTCAAATGAACTTTCAGAGTCCAAAAAATTGATTCTTACTGCAGATATTCACTCAACACATATTTTCCACTGGAAGGCCAGAAACGCTCTCAGAAGCACTTTCAGAGTCCAAAAAAGTGATTCTTAGTGCAGATATTCACTCAACACAGAGTTTCCAGGAGAAGGCCAGAAACTCTCTCAGAGCACTTTCAGAGTCCAAAACAGTGATTCTTAGTGCAGATATTCACTCAACAGAGAGTTTTCACTAGAAGGCCAGAAACTCTCTCAAAGGCACTTTCAGTGTCCAAAAAAGTGATTCTTAGTGCAGATATTCACTCAACACAGATTTTCCACTGGAAGGCCAGAAACGCTCTCAGAAGCACTTTCAGATTCCAAAATAGTGATTCTTAGTGCAGATATTCATTCAATACAGAGTTTCCAGTAAAAGGCCAGAAACGCTCTCATATGCACTTTGAGCCCAAAAAATTGATTCTTACTGCAGATATTCACTCAAAAAGAGTTTCCACTGGAAGGCCAGAAACGCTCTTAAAAGCACTTTCAGAGTCCAAAAAGTGATTCTTAGTGCAGATATTCACTCAACAGAGAGTTTTCAGGAGAAGGCCAGATATTCTCTCATAAGCACTTTCTGAGTCAAAAAAATTGATTCTTAGTGCAGATATTCACTCAACACAGAATTTCCAGTAAATGGAAAGAAACGCTCTCAAAAGCACTTTCAGAGTCCAAAAAAGTGATTGTTAGTGCAGATATTCACTCAACACAGAGTTTCCAGGAGAAGGCCAGAAACTCTCTCAGAAGCACTTTCAGAGTCCAAAACAGTGATTCTTATTGTAGATATTCACTCAACACAGACTTTCCACTAGATGGCCAGAAACGCTCTCAAATGCACTTTCAGAATCCAAAAAAGTGATTCTTAGTGCAGATATTCACTCAACAGAGAGTTTCCAGTAAAAGGCCAGAAACACTCTCAAATGAACTTTCGGAGTCCAAAAAATTGATTCTTACTGCAGATATTCACTCAACAGAGAGTTTCCACTGGAAGGCCAGAAACTCTCTCAAAAGCACTTTCAGAGTCCAAAAAAGTGATTCTTAGTGCAGATATTCACTCAACACAGAATTTCCAGTAAATGGCCAGAAACGCTCTCAAATGCACTTTCAGGGTCCAAAAAGTGATTCTTAGTACAGATATTCACTCAACACAGAGTTTCCAGGAGAAGGCCAGAAACTCTCTCAGAAGCACTTTCAGAGTCCAAAGCAGTGATTCTTATTGCAGATATTCACTTAACACAGACTTTCCACTAGATGGCCAGAAACGCTCTCAAATGCACTTTCAGAGTCCAAAAAGTGATTCTTAGTGCAGATATTCACTCAACACAGAATTTCCACTAGATGGCCAGAAACGCTCTCAAATGCACTTTCAGAGTCCAAAAAAGTGATTCTTAGTGCAGATATTCACTCAACACAGAGTTTCCAGGAGAAGACCAGAAACTCTCTCAGAAGCACTTTCAGAGTCCAAAACAGTGATTCTTAGTGCAGATATTCACTCAACACAGAGTTTCCAGTAGATGGCCAGAAACGCTCTCAAAAGCACTTTCAGAGTCCAAAAAAGTGATTCTTACTGCAATATTCATTCAACAACAGAGTTTTCACTGGAAGGCCAGAAACTCTCTCAAAAGCACTTTCAGAGTCCAAAAAAGTGATTCTTAGTGCAGATATTCACTCAACACATATTTTCCACTGGAAGGCCAGAAACGCTCTCAGAAGCACTTTCAGATTCCAAAATAGTGATTCTTAGTGCAGATATTCACTCAACACATATTTTCCACTAGATGGCCAGAAACGCTCTCAAATGCACTTTCAGAGTCCAAAAAAGTGATTCTTAGTGCAGATATTCACTCAACAGAGAGTTTCCAGTTAAAGGCCAGAAACACTCACAAATGAACTTTCGGAGTCCAAAAAATTGATTCTTACTGCAGATATTCACTCAACTGAGAGTTTTCACTTGAAGGCCAGAAACTCTCTCAAATGAACTTTCAGAGTCCAAAAAATTGATTCTTACTGCAGATATTCACTCAACTGAGAGTTTTCACTGGAAGGCCAGAAACTCTCTCAAAACCACTTTCAGAGTCCAAAAAAGTGATTCTTATTGCAGATATTCACTCAACACAGAGTTTCCACTAGATGGCCAGAAACGCTCTCAAATGCACTTTCAGAGTCCAAAAAGTGATTCTTAGTGCAGATATTCACTCAACAGAGAGTTTCCAGTAAAAGGCCAGAAACACTCACAAATGAACTTTCAGAGTCCAAAAAATTGATTCTTACTGCAGATATTCACTCAACTGAGAGTTTTTCACTTGAAGGCCAGAAACTCTCTCAAAAGCACTTTCAGAGTCCAAAAAGTGATTCTTAGTGCAGATATTCACTCAACACATATTTTCCACTGGAAGGCCAGAAACGCTCTCAGAAGCACTTTCAGAGTCCAAAAAAGTGATTCTTAGTGCAGATATTCACTCAACACAGAGTTTCCAGGAGAAGGCCAGAAACTCTCTCAGAAGCACTTTCAGAGTCCAAAACAGTGATTCTTAGTGCAGATATTCACTCAACAGAGAGTTTTCACTGGAAGGCCAGAAACTCTCTCAAAAGCACTTTCAGAGTCCAAAAAAGTGATTCTTAGTGCAGATATTCACTCAACACAGATTTTCCACTGGAAGGCCAGAAACGCTCTCAGAAGCACTTTCAGATTCCAAAATAGTGATTCTTAGTGCAGATATTCATTCAATACAGAGTTTCCAGTAAAAGGCCAGAAACGCTCTCATATGCACTTTGAGCCCAAAAAATTGATTCTTACTGCAGATATTCACTCAAAAAGAGTTTCCACTGGAAGGCCAGAAACGCTCTTAAAAGCACTTTCAGAGTCCAAAAAAGTGATTCTTAGTGCAGATATTCATTCAATACAGAGTTTCCAGTAAAAGGCCAGAAACGCTCTCATATGCACTTTGAGCCCAAAAAATTGATTCTTACTGCAGATATTCACTCAAAAAGAGTTTCCACTGGAATGCCAGAAACGCTCTTAAAAGCACTTTCAGAGTCCAAAAAAGTGATTCTTAGTGCAGATATTCACTCAACAGAGAGTTTCCAGGAGAAGGCCAGATATTCTCTCATAAGCACTTTCTGAGTCAAAAAAATTGATTCTTAGTGCAGATATTCACTCAACACAGAATTTCCAGTAAATGGAAAGAAACGCTCTCAAAAGCACTTTCAGAGTCCAAAAAAGTGATTGTTAGTGCAGATATTCACTCAACACAGAGTTTCCAGGAGAAGGCCAGAAACTCTCTCAGAAGCACTTTCAGAGTCCAAAACAGTGATTCTTATTGTAGATATTCACTCAACACAGACTTTCCACTAGATGGCCAGAAACGCTCTCAAATGCACTTTCAGAGTCCAAAAAAGTGATTCTTAGTGCAGATATTCACTCAACAGAGAGTTTCCAGTAAAAGGCCAGAAACACTCTCAAATGAACTTTCGGAGTCCAAAAATTGATTCTTACTGCAGATATTCACTCAACAGAGAGTTTCCACTGGAAGGCCAGAAACTCTCTCAAAAGCACTTTCAGAGTCCAAAAAAGTGATTCTTAGTGCAGATATTCACTCAACACAGAATTTCCAGTAAATGGCCAGAAACGCTCTCAAATGCACTTTCAGGGTCCAAAAAAGTGATTCTTAGTACAGATATTCACTCAACACAGAGTTTCCAGGAGAAGGCCAGAAACTCTCTCAGAAGCACTTTCAGAGTCCAAAGCAGTGATTCTTATTGCAGATATTCACTTAACACAGACTTTCCACTAGATGGCCAGAAACGCTCTCAAATGCACTTTCAGAGTCCAAAAAGTGATTCTTAGTGCAGATATTCACTCAACACAGACTTTCCACTAGATGGCCAGAAACGCTCTCAAATGCACTTTCAGAGTCCAAAAAGTGATTCTTAGTGCAGATATTCACTCAACACAGAGTTTCCAGGAAGACCAGAAACTCTCTCAGAAGCACTTTCAGAGTCCAAAACAGTGATTCTTAGTGCAGATATTCACTCAACACAGAGTTTCAGTAGATGGCCAGAAACGCTCTCAAATGATTCAGAGTCCAAAAAGTGCAGATATTCACTCAACAGAGAGTTTTCACTGGAAGGCCAGAAACTCTCTCAAATGCACTTTCAGAGTCCAAAAAGTGATTCTTAGTGCAGATATTCACTCAACACATATTTTCCACTGGAAGGCCAGAAACGCTCTCAGAAGCACTTTCAGATTCCAAAATAGTGATTCTTAGTGCAGATATTCATTCAATACAGAGTTTCCAGTAGAAGGCCAGAAACGCTCTCAAAAGCACTTTCAGAGTCCAAAAAAGTGATTCTTAGTGCAGATATTCACTCAACAGAGAGTTTCCACTGGAAGGCCAGAAACTCTCTCAAAAGCACTTTCAGAGTCCAAAAAACACATTGATTCTTAGTGAAGATATTCACTCAACACAGAGTTTGAAACTCTCTCAGAAGCACTTTCAGAGTCCAAAACAGTGATTCTTATTCAGATATTCTCAACACAGACTTTCCACTAGATGGCCAGAAACGCTCTCAAATGCACTTTCAGAGTCCAAAAAGTGATTCTTAGTGCAGATATTCACTCAACACAGAGTTTCCAGTAAAAGGCCAGAAACACTCACAAATCAACTTTCAGAGTCCAAAAAAATTGATTCTTACTGCAGATATTCACTCAAAAAGAGTTTCCACTGGAAGGACAGAAACGCTCTTAAAAGCACTTTCAGAGTCCAAAAAAGTGATTCTTAGTGCAAATATTCACTCAAGAGAGAGTTTCCAGGAGAAGGCCAGATATTCTCTCAGAAGCACTTTCTGAGTCAAAAAAGTGATTCTTAGTGCAGATATTCACTCAACACACACTTTCAGTAAATGGCCAGAAACGCTCTCAAAAGCACTTTCAGGTCCAAAAAGTGATTCTTAGTGCAGATATTCACTCAACACATATTTTCCACTGGAAGGCCAGAAACGCTCTCAGAAGCACTTTCAGAGTCCAAAATAGTGATTCTTTTTGCAGATATTCACTCAACACAGACTTTCCACTAGATGGCCAGAAACGCTCTCAGATGCACTTTCAGAGTCAAAAAAGTGATTCTGTGCAGATATTCACTCAACAGAGAGTTTCCAGTAAAAGGCCAGAAACACTCTCAAATGAAGTTTCGGAGTCCAAAAAATTGATTCTTACTGCAGATATTCACTCAACAGAAAGTTGTCACTGGAAGGCCACAAACGCTCTCAAAAGCACTTTCAGGGTCCAAAAAAGTGATTCTTAGTGCAGGTATTCACTCAACACAGAATTTCCAGTAAATGGCCAGAAACGTTCTCAAATGAACTTTCAGAGTCCAAAAAAGTGATTCTTACTGCAGATATTCACTCAACTGAGAGTTTTCACTGGAAGGCCAGAAACTCTCTCAAAACCACTTTCAGAGTCCAAAAAGTGATTCTTATTGCAGATATTCACTCAACACAGAGTTTCCACTAGATGGCCAGAAACGCTCTCAAATGCACTTTCAGAGTCCAAAAAGTGATTCTTAGTGCAGATATTCACTCAACAGAGAGTTTCCAGTTAAAGGCCAGAAACACTCACAAATGAACTTTCGAGTCCAAAAATTGATTCTTACTGCAGATATTCACTCAACTGAGAGTTTTCACTTGAAGGCCAGAAACTCTCTCAAATGAACTTTCAGAGTCCAAAAAATTGATTCTTACTGCAGATATTCACTCAACTGAGAGTTTTCACTGGAAGGCCAGAAACTCTCTCAAAACCACTTTCAGAGTCCAAAAAAGTGATTCTTATTGCAGATATTCACTCAACACAGAGTTTCCACTAGATGGCCAGAAACGCTCTCAAATGCACTTTCAGAGTCCAAAAAAGTGATTCTTAGTGCAGATATTCACTCAACAGAGAGTTTCCAGTAAAAGGCCAGAAACACTCACAAATGAACTTTCGAGTCCAAAAATTGATTCTTACTGCAGATATTCACTCAACTGAGAGTTTTCACTTGAAGGCCAGAAACTCTCTCAAAAGCACTTTCAGAGTCCAAAAAAGTGATTCTTAGTGCAGATATTCACTCAACACATATTTTCCACTGGAAGGCCAGAAACGCTCTCAGAAGCACTTTCAGAGTCCAAAAAAGTGATTCTTAGTGCAGATATTCACTCAACACAGAGTTTCCAGGAGAAGGCCAGAAACTCTCTCAGAAGCACTTTCAGAGTCCAAAACAGTGATTCTTAGTGCAGATATTCACTCAACAGAGAGTTTTCACTGGAAGGCCAGAAACTCTCTCAAAAGCACTTTCAGAGTCCAAAAAAGTGATTCTTAGTGCAGATATTCACTCAACACAGATTTTCCACTGGAAGGCCAGAAACGCTCTCAGAAGCACTTTCAGATTCCAAAATAGTGATTCTTAGTGCAGATATTCATTCAACACAGAGTTTCCAGTAAAAGGCCAGAAACGCTCTCATATGCACTTTGAGCCCAAAAAATTGATTCTTACTGCAGATATTCACTCAAAAAGAGTTTCCACTGGAAGGCCAGAAACGCTCTTAAAAGCACTTTCAGAGTCCAAAAAAGTGATTCTTAGTGCAGATATTCACTCAACAGAGAGTTTCCAGGAGAAGGCCAGATATTCTCTCAGATGCACTTTCTGAGTCCAAAAAAGTGATTCTTAGTGCAGATATTCACTCAACACAGAATTTCCAGTAAATGGCCAGAAACGCTCTCAAAAGCACTTTCAGAGTCCAAAAGAGTGATTCTTAGTGCAGATATTCACTCAACACAGAGTTTCCAGGAGAAGGCCAGAAACTCTCTCAGAAGCACTTTCAGAGTCCAAAACAGTGATTCTTAGTGCAGATATTCATTCAACACAGAGTTTCCAGTAGATGGCCAGAAACGCTCTCAAAAGCACTTTCAGAGTCCAAAAAAGTGATTCTTACTGCAGATATTCACTCAACAGAGAGTTTTCACTGGAAGGCCAGAAATGCTCTCAAATGCACTTTCAGGGTCCAAAAAAGTGATTCTTAGTGCAGGTATTCACTCAACACAGAATTTCCAGTAAATGGCCAGAAACGTTCTCAAATGAACTTTCGGAGTCCAAAAAATTGATTCTTACTGCAGATATTCACTCAACTGAGAGTTTTCACTGGAAGGCCAGAAACTCTTCAAAAGCACTTTCAGAGTCCAAAAAATTGATTGTTAGTGCAGATATTCACTCAACACAGAGTTTCCAGGAGAAGGCCAGAAACTCTTCAAAAGCACTTTCAGAGTGCAAAAAATTGATTGTTAGTGCAGATATTCACTCAACAGAGAGTTTTCACTGGAAGGCCAAAACGCTCTCAAATGCACTTTCAGGGTCCAAAAAGTGATTCTTAGTGCAGATATTCACTCAACACATATTTTCCACTGGAAGGCCAGAAACGCTCTCAGAAGCACTTTCAGAGTCCAAAATAGTGATTCTTATTGCAGATATTCACTCAACACAGACTTTCCACTAGATGGCCAGAAACGCTCTCAAATGCACTTTCAGAGTCCAAAAAAGTGATTCTTAGTGCAGATATTCACTCAACAGAGAGTTTCCAGTAAAAGGCCAGAAACACTCTCAAATGAAGTTTCGGAGTCCAAAAAATTGATTCTTACTGCAGATGTTCACTCAACAGAAAGTTTTCACTGGAAGGCCACAAACGCTCTCAAAAGCACTTTCAGGGTCCAAAAAAGTGATTCTTAGTGCAGGTATTCACTCAACACAGAATTTCCAGTAAATGGCCAGAAACGTTCTCAAATGAACTTTCAGAGTCCAAAAAAGTGATTCTTACTGCAGATATTCACTCAACTGAGAGTTTTCACTGGAAGGCCAGAAACTCTCTCAAAACCACTTTCAGAGTCCAAAAAAGTGATTCTTATTGCAGATATTCACTCAACACAGAGTTTCCACTAGATGGCCAGAAACGCTCTCAAATGCACTTTCAGAGTCCAAAAGAGTGATTCTTAGTGCAGATATTCACTCAACAGAGAGTTTCAGTAAAAGGCCAGAAACACTCACAAATGAACTTTGAGTCCAAAAATTGATTCTTACTGCAGATATTCACTCAACTGAGAGTTTTCACTTGAAGGCCAGAAACTCTCTCAAATGAACTTTCAGAGTCCAAAAAATTGATTCTTACTGCAAATATTCACTCAACAGAGAGTTTTCACTGGAAGGCCAGAAACTCTCTCAAAAGCACTTTCAGAGTCCAAAAAAGTGATTCTTAGTGCAGATATTCACTCAACACAGATTTTCCACTGGAAGGCCAGAAACGCTCTCAGAAGCACTTTCAGATTCCAAAATAGTGATTCTTAGTGCAGATATTCATTCAATACAGAGTTTCCAGTAAAAGGCCAGAAACGCTCTCATATGCACTTTGAGCCCAAAACATTGATTCTTACTGCAGATATTCACTCAAAAAGAGTTTCCACTGGAAGGCCAGAAACGCTCTTAAAAGCACTTTCAGAGTCCAAAAAAATGATTTTTAGTGCAGATATTCACTCAACAGAGAGTTTCCAGGAGAGGGCCAGATATTCTCTCAGAAGCACTTTCTGAGTCCAAAAAAGTGATTCTTAGTGCAGATATTCACTCAACACAGAATTTCCAGTAAATGGCCAGAAACGCTCTCAAATGCACTTTCAGGGTCCAAAAAAGTGATTCTTAGTACAGATATTCACTCAACACAGAGTTTCCAGTAGATGGCCAGAAACGCTCTCAAAAGCACTTTCAGAGTCCAAAAAAGTGATTCTTACTGCAGATATTCACTCAACAGAGAGTTTTCACTGGAAGGCCAGAAATGCTCTCAAATGCACTTTCAGGGTCCAAAAAAGTGATTCTTAGTGCAGGTATTCACTCAACACAGAATTTCCAGTAAATGGCCAGAAACGTTCTCAAATGAACTTTCGGAGTCCAAAAAATTGATTCTTACTGCAGATATTCACTCAACACAGAGTTTCCACTAGATGGCCAGAAACGCTCTCAAATGCACTTTCAGAGTCCAAAAAAGTGATTCTTAGTGCAGATATTCACTCAACAGAGAGTTTCCAGTAAAAGGCCAGAAACACTCACAAATGAACTTTCGGAGTCCAAAAAATTGATTCTTACTGCAGATATTCACTCAACTGAGAGTTTTCACTTGAAGGCCAGAAACTCTCTCAAAAGCACTTTCAGAGTCCAAAAAAGTGATTCTTAGTGCAGATATTCACTCGACACATATTTTCCACTGGAAGGCCAGAAACGCTCTCAGAAGCACTTTCAGAGTCCAAAAAAGTGATTCTTAGTGCAGATATTCACTCAACACAGAGTTTCCAGGAGAAGGCCAGAAACTCTCTCAGAAGCACTTTCAGAGTCCAAAACAGTGATTCTTAGTGCAGATATTCACTCAACAGAGAGGTTTCACTGGAAGGCCAGAAACTCTCTCAAAAGCACTTTCAGATTCCAAAAAAGTGATTCTTAGTGCAGATATTCACTCAACACAGATTTTCCACTGGAAGGCCAGAAACGCTCTCAGAAGCACTTTCAGATTCCAAAATAGTGATTCTTAGTGCAGATATTCATTCAATACAGAGTTTCCAGTAAAAGGCCAGAAAACGCTCTCATATGCACTTTGAGCCCAAAAATTGATTCTTACTGCAGATATTCACTCAAAAGAGTTTCCACTGGAAGGCCAGAAACGCTCTTAAAAGCACTTTCAGAGTCCAAAAAAGTGATTCTTAGTGCAGATATTCACTCAACAGAGAGTTTCCAGGAGAAGGCCAGATATTCTCTCAGATGCACTTTCTGAGTCCAAAAAAGTGATTCTTAGTGCAGATATTCACTCAACACAGAATTTCCAGTAAATGGCCAGAAACGCTCTCAAAAGCACTTTCAGAGTCCAAAAGAGTGATTCTTAGTGCAGATATTCACTCAACACAGAGTTTCCAGGAGAAGTCCAGATATTCTCTCAGAAGCACTTTCAGAGTCCAAAACAGTGATTCTTAGTGCAGATATTCACTCAACACAGAGTTTCCAGTAGACGGCCAGAAACGCTCTCAAAAGCACTTTCAGAGTCCAAAAAAGTGATTCTTACTGCAGATATTCACTCAACAGAGAGTTTTCACTGGAAGGCCAGAAATGCTCTCAAATGCACTTTCAGGGTCCAAAAAAGTGATTCTTAGTGCAGGTATTCACTCAACACAGAATTTCCAGTAAATGGCCAGAAACGTTCTCAAATGAACTTTCGAGTCCAAAAATTGATTCTTACTGCAGATATTCACTCAACTGAGAGTTTTCACTGGAAGGCCAGAAACTCTTCAAAAGCACTTTCAGAGTCCAAAAAATTGATTGTTAGTGCAGATATTCACTCAACACAGAGTTTCCAGGAGAAGGCCAGAAACTCTCTCAGAAGCACTTCCAGAGTCCAAAACAGTGATTCTTATTGTAGATATTCACTCAACACAGACTTTCCACTAGATGGCCAGAAACGCTCTCAAATGCACTTTCAGAGTCCAAAAAAGTGATTCTTAGTGCAGATATTCACTCAACAGAGAGTTTCAGTAAAAGGCCAGAAACACTCTCAAATGAACTTTCGGAGTCCAAAAAATTGATTCTTACTGCAGATATTCACTCAACAGAGAGTTTCCACTGGAAGGCCAGAAACTCTCTCAAAAGCACTTTCAGAGTCCAAAAAAGTGATTCTTAGTGCAGATATTCACTCAACACAGATTTTCCACTGGAAGGCCAGAAACGCTCTCAGAAGCACTTTCAGAGTCCAAAATAGTGATTCTTAGTGCAGATATTCATTCAATACAGAGTTTCCAGTAAAAGGCCAGAAACGCTCTCAAATGCACTTTCAGAGTCCAAAAAAGTGATTCTTAGTGCAGATATTCACTCAACACAGACTTTCCACTAGATGGCCAGAAACGCTCTCAAATGCACTTTCAGAGTCCAAAAAAGTGATTCTTAGTGCAGATATTCACTCAACAGAGAGTTTCCAGTAAAAAGCCAGAAACACTCTCAAATGAACTTTCGGAGTCAAAAAAATTGATTCTTACTGCAGATATTCACTCAACTGAGAGTTTTCACTGGAAGGCCAGAAACTCTCTCAAAACCACTTTCAGAGTCCAAAAAAGTGATTCTTAGTGAAGATATTCACTCAACACTGAGTTTCCAGGAGAAGGCCAGAAACTCTCTCAGAAGCACTTTCAGAGTCCAAAACAGTGATTCTTATTGCAGATATTCACTCAACACAGACTTTCCACTAGATGGCCAGAAACGCTCTCAAATGCACTTTCAGAGTCCAAAAAGTGATTCTTAGTGCAGATATTCACTCAACAGAGAGTTTCCAGTAAAAGGCCAGAAACACTCTCAAATGAACTTTCAGAGTCCAAAAAATTGATTCTTACTGCAGATATTCGCTCAACTGAGAGTTTTCACTTGAAGACCAGAAACTCTCTCAAAAGCACTTTCAGAGTCCAAAAAAGTGATTCTTAGTGCAGATATTCACTCAACACATATTTTCCACTGGAAGGCCAGAAACGCTCTCAGAAGCACTTTCAGAGTCCAAAATAGTGATTCTTAGTGCAGATATTCATTCAATACAGAGTTTCCAGTAAAAGGCCAGAAACGCTGTCATATGCACTTTGAGCCCAAAAATTGATTCTTACTGCAGATATTCACTCAAAAGAGTTTCCACTGGAAGGCCAGAAACGCTCTCAAAAGCACTTTCAGAGTCCAAAAAAGTGATTCTTACTGCAGATATTCACTCAACAGAGAGTTTTCACTGGAAGGCCAGAAATGCTCTCAAATGCACTTTCAGGGTCCAAAAAGTGATTCTTAGTGCAGGTATTCACTCAACACAGAATTTCAGTAAATGGCCAGAAACGTTCTCAAATGAACTTTGGAGTCCAAAAATTGATTCTTACTGCAGATATTCACTCAACTGAGAGTTTTCACTGGAAGGCCAGACACTCTTCAAAAGCACTTTCAGAGTCCAAAAAAGTGATTGTTAGTGCAGATATTCACTCAACACAGAGTTTCCAGGAGAAGGCCAGAAACTCTCTCAGAAGCACTTTTCAGAGTCCAAAACAGTGATTCTTATTGTAGATATTCACTCAACACAGACTTTCCACTAGATGGCCAGAAACGCTCTCAAATGCACTTTCAGAGTCCAAAAAAGTGATTCTTAGTGCAGATATTCATTCAATACAGAGTTTCCAGTAAAAGGCCAGAAACGCTCTCATATGCACTTTGAGCCCAAAAATTGATTCTTACTGCAGATATTCACTCAAAAAGAGTTTCCACTGGAAGGCCAGAAACGCTCTTAAAAGCACTTTCAGAGTCCAAAAAAGTGATTCTTAGTGCAGATATTCACTCAACAGAGAGTTTCCAGGAGAAGGCCAGATATTCTCTCATAAGCACTTTCTGAGTCAAAAAAATT
>JAFDVH010000029.1:1055-86125 GCA_019176425.1 Megalops atlanticus | reverse complement strand
GAATACCTGCAGTAAGAATCAATTTTTTGGACTCCGAAAGTTCATTTGTGAGTGTTTCTGGCCTTTACTGGAAACTCTCTGTTGAGTGAATACCTGCACTAAGAATCACTTTTTGGACTCTGAAAGTGCATTTGAGGCGTTTCTGGCCATCTAGTGGAAAGTCTGTGTTGAGTGAATATCTGCAATAAGAATCACTGTTTTGGACTCTGAAAGTGCTTTTGAGAGAGTTTCTGGCCTTCTCCTGGAAACTCTGTGTTGAGTGAATATCTTAACTAAGAATCACTTTTTGGACTCTGAAAGTGGTTTTGAGAGAGCTTCTGGCCTTCCAGTGAAAACTCTCAGTTGAGTGAATATCTGCAGTAAGAATCAATTTTTGGACTCCGAAAGTTCATTTGAGAGTGTTTCTGGCTTTTACTGGAAACTCTGTGTTGAGTGAATATCTGCACTAAGAATCACTTTTTGGACTCTGAAAGTGCATTTGAGAGCGTTTCTGGCCATCTAGTGGAAAGTCTGTGTTGAGTGAATATCTGCAATAAGAATCCTGCTTTGGACTCTGAAAGTGCTTCTGAGAGCGTTTCTGGCCTTTTACTGGAAACTCTGTATTGAATGAATATCTGCAATAAGAATCAATATTTTGGACTCTGAAAGTGCTTCTGAGAGCGTTTCTGGCCATCTAGTGGAAACTCTGTGTTGAGTGAATATCTGCAATAAGAATCACTTTTTTGGACTCTGAAAGTGCTTTTGAGAGCTTTTCTGGCCATCTAGTGGAAACTCTGTGTTGAGTGAATATCTGCACTAAGAATCAATGTTTTGGACTCTGAAAGTGCATCTGAGAGAGTTTCTGGCGTACTCCTGGAAACTCTGTGTTGAGTGAATATCTGCACTAAGAATCACTTTTTTGGACTCTGAAAGTGCTTTTGAGAGAGTTTCTGGCCTTCCAGTGAAAATTCTCAGTTGAGTGAATATCTGCAGTAAGAATCAATTTTTGGACTCGAAAATTCATTTGAGAGTGTTTCTGGCCTTTTACTGAAACTCTCTGTTGAGTGAATATCTGCACTAAGAATCACTTTTTGGACTCTGAAGATGCATTTGAGAGCGTTTCTGGCCATCTAGTGGAAAGTCTGTGTTGAGTGAATATCTGCAATAAGAATCACTGTTTTGGACTCTGAAAGTGCTTCTGAGAGAGTTTCTGGCCTTCCAGTGAAAACTCACTGCAGATATTCACTCAACTGAAAGAATCAATTTTTTGGACTCCGAAAGTTCATTTGAGAGTGTTTCTGGCTTTTTACTGGAAACTCTCTGTTGAGTGAATATCTGCACTAAGAATCACTTTTTTGGACTCTGAAAGTGCATTTGAGAGCGTTTCTGGCCATCTAGTGGAAAGTCTGTGTTGAGTGAATATCTGCACTAAGAATCACTTTTTTGGACTCTGAAAGTGCTTTTGAGAGAGTTTCTGGCCTTCAAGTGAAAACTCTCAGTTGAGTGAATATCTGCAGTAAGAATCAATTTTTTGGACTCCGAAAGTTCATTTGTGAGTGTTTCTGGCCTTTTACTGGAAACTCTGTGTTGAGTGAATACCTGACTAAGAATCACTTTTTTGGACTCTGAAAGTGCATTTGAGAGCGTTTCTGGCCATCTAGTGGAAAGTCTGTGTTGAGTGAATATCTGCAATAAGAATCACTGTTTTGGACTCTGAAAGTGCTTCTGAGAGAGTTTCTGGCCTTCTCCTGGAAACTCTGTGTTGAGTGAATATCTTAACTAAGAATCACTTTTTTGGACTCTGAAAGTGGTTTTGAGAGAGTTTCTGGCCTTCCAGTGAAAACTCTCAGTTGAGTGAATATCTGCAGTAAGAATCAATTTTTGGACCGAAAGTTCATTTGAGAGTGTTTCTGGCTTTTACTGGAAACTCTGTGTTGAGTGAATATCTGCACTAAGAATCAATATTTTGGACTCTGAAAGTGCTTCTGAGAGCGTTTCTGGCCTTCCAGTGGAAAATCTGTGTTGAGTGAATATCTGCACTAAGAATCACTTTTTTGGACTCTGAAAGTGCTTTTGAGAGAGTTTCTGGCCTTCCAGTGAAAACTCAGTTGAGTGAATATCTGCAGTAAGAATCACTTTTTTGGACTCTGAAAGTGCTTTTGAGAGCGTTTCTGGCCATCTAGTGGAAAGTCTGTGTTGAGTGAATATCTGCAATAAGAATCACTTTTTTGGACTCTGAAAGTGCATTTGAGAGCGTTTCTGGCCATCTAGTGGAAAGTCTGTGTTGAGTGAATATCTGCAATAAGAATCACTTTTTTGGACTCTGAAAGTGGTTTTGAGAGAGTTTCTGGCCTTCCAGTGAAAACTCTCAGTTGAGTGAATATCTGCAGTAAGAATCAATTTTTTGGACTCCGAAAGTTCATTTGAGAGTGTTTCTGGCTTTTTACTGGAAACTCTCTGTTGAGTGAATATCTGCACTAAGAATCACTTTTTTGGACTCTGAAAGTGCATTTGAGAGCGTTTCTGGCCATCTAGTGGAAAGTCTGTGTTGAGTGAATATCTGCAATTAGAATCACTGCTTTGGACTCTGAAAGTGCTTCTGAGAGAGTTTCTGGCCTTCTCCTGGAAACTCTGTGTTGAGTGAATATCTGCACTAAGAATCACTTTTTTGGACCCTGAAAGTGCATTTGAGAGCGTTTCTGGCCATTTACTGGAAATTCTGTGTTGAGTGAATATCTGCACTAAGAATCACTTTTGGACTAAGAAAGTGCTTCTGAGAGAATATCTGGCCTTCTCCTGGAAACTCTGTGTTGAGTGAATATCTGCACTAAGAATCACTTTTTGGACTGTGAAAGTGCTTTTAAGAGCGTTTGTGGCCTTCCAGTGGAAACTCTTTTGAGTGAATATCTGCAGTAAGAATCAATGTTTTGGGCTCAAAGTGCATATGAGAGCGTTTCTGGCCTTTTACTGGAAACTCTGTATTGAATGAATATCTGCACTAAGAATCACTTTTGTGGACTCTGAAAGTGCATTTGAGAGCGTTCTTGGTCATCTAGTGTAAGTCTGTGTTGAGTGAATATCTGCAATAAGAATCACTGCTTTGGACTCTGAAAGTGCTTCTGAGAGAGTTTCTGGCCTTCTCCTGGAACCTCTGTGTTGAGTGAATATCTGCACTAAGAATCACTTTTTTGGACTCTGAAAGTGCTTTTGAGAGCGTTTCTGGCCATTTACTGGAAATTCTGTGTTGAGTGAATATCTGCACTAAGAATCACTTTTTTGGACTCTGAAAGTGCTTCTGAGAGCGTTTCTGGCCTTTTACTGGAAACTCTGTGTTGAGTGAATATCTGCAATAAGAATCACTTTTTTGGACTCTGAAAGTGCTTTTGAGAGCGTTTCTGGCCATCTAGTGGAAACTCTGTGTTGAGTGAATATCTGCACTAAGAATCAATGTTTTGGACTCTGAAAGTGCATCTGAGAGAGTTTCTGGCGTACTCCTGGAAACTCTGTGTTGAGTGAATATCTGCACTAAGAATCACTTTTTTGGACTCTGAAAGTGCTTTTGAGAGAGTTTCTGGCCTTCCAGTGAAAATTCTCAGTTGAGTGAATATCTGCAGTAAGAATCAATTTTTGGACTCGAAAATTCATTTGAGAGTGTTTCTGGCCTTTTACTGGAAACTCTCTGTTGAGTGAATATCTGCACTAAGAATCACTTTTTTGGACTCTGAAGATGCATTTGAGAGCGTTTCTGGCCATCTAGTGGAAAGTCTGTGTTGAGTGAATATCTGCAATAAGAATCACTGTTTTGGACTCTGAAAGTGCTTCTGAGAGAGTTTCTGGCCTTCCAGTGAAAACTCTCTGTTGAGTGAATATCTGCAGTAAGAATCAATTTTTTGGACTCCGAAAGTGCATTTGAGAGCGTTTCTGGCCTTCCAGTGAAAACTCTCTGTTGAGTGAATATCTGCAGTAAGAATAAATTTTTTGGACTCTGAAAGTGCTTTTGAGAGCGTTTCTGGCCATTTACTGGAAATTCTGTGTTGAGTGAATATCTGCACTAAGAATCACTTTTTTGGACCCTAAAAGTGCTTTTAAGAGCGTTTCTGGCCTTCCAGTGGAAACTCTCTGTTGAGTGAATATCTGCAATAAGAATCACTGCTTTGGACTCTGAAAGTGCATATGAGAGCGTTTCTGGCCTTTTACTGGAAACTCTCTGTTGAGTGAATATCTGCACTAAGAATCACTTTTTTGGACTCTGAAAGTGGTTTTGAGAGAGTTTCTGGCCTTCCAGTGAAAACTCACTGCAGATATTCACTCAACTGAAAGAATCAATTTTTTGGACTCCGAAAGTTCATTTGAGAGTGTTTCTGGCTTTTT
Source organism: Megalops atlanticus (assembly GCA_019176425.1). NCBI lineage: Eukaryota > Metazoa > Chordata > Actinopteri > Elopiformes > Megalopidae > Megalops > Megalops atlanticus. The sequence goes on along the minus strand of JAFDVH010000029.1, from coordinate 81,775 downwards.
ACTGGAAACTCTCTGTTGAGTGAATATCTGCAGTAAGAATCAATTTTTTGGACTCCGAAAGTTCATTTGTGAGTGTTTCTGGCCTTTTACTGGAAACTCTCTGTTGAGTGAATACCTGCACTAAGAATCACTTTTTTGGACTCTGAAAGTGCATTTGAGAGCGTTTCTGGCCATCTAGTGGAAAGTCTGTGTTGAGTGAATATCTGCAAGAAGAATCACTGTTTTGGACTCTGAAAGTGCTTCTGAGAGAGTTTCTGGCCTTCTCCTGGAAACTCTGTGTTGAGTGAATATCTTAACTAAGAATCACTTTTTTGGACTCTGAAAGTGGTTTTGAGACAGTTTCTGGCCTTCCAGTGAAAACTCTCAGTTGAGTGAATATCTGCAGTAAGAATCAATTTTTTGGACTCCGAAAGTTCATTTGAGAGTGTTTCTGGCTTTTTACTGGAAACTCTGTGTTGAGTGAATATCTGCACTAAGAATCACTTTTTTGGACTCTGAAAGTGCATTTGAGAGCGTTTCTGGCCATCTAGTGGAAAGTCTGTGTTGAGTGAATATCTGCAATAAGAATTACTGCTTTGGACTCTGAAAGTGCTTCTGAGAGCGTTTCTGGCCTTTTACTGGAAACTCTGTATTGAATGAATATCTGCACTAAGAATCAATATTTTGGACTCTGAAAGTGCTTCTGAGAGCGTTTCTGGCCTTCCAGTGGAAAATCTGTGTTGAGTGAATATCTGCACTAAGAATCACTTTTTTGGACTCTGAAAGTGTTTTTGAGAGAGTTTCTGGCCTTCCAGTGAAAACTGTCAGTTGAGTGAATATCTGCAGTAAGAATCACTTTTTTGGACTCTGAAAGTGCTTTTGAGAACGTTTCTGGCCATTTACTGGAAACTCTCTGTTGAGTGAATATCTGCACTAAGAATCACTTTTTTGGACTCTGAAAGTGCATTTGAGAGCGTTTCTGGCCATCTAGTGGAAAGTATGTGTTGAGTGAATATCTGCAATAAGAATCACTTTTTTGGACTCTGAAAGTGGTTTTGAGAGAGTTTCTGGCCTTCCAGTGAAAACTCTCAGTTGAGTGAATATCTGCAGTAAGAATCAATTTTTTGGACTCCGAAAGTTCATTTGAGAGTGTTTCTGGCCTTCCAGTGAAAACTCACTGCAGATATTCACTCAACTGAAAGAATCAATTTTTTTGACTCGAAAGTTCATTTGAGAGTGTTTCTGGCTTTTTACTGAAACTCTCTGTTGAGTGAATATCTGCACTAAGAATCACTTTTTGGACTCTGAAAGTGCATTTGAGAGCGTTTCTGGCCATCTAGTGGAAAGTCTGTGTTGAGTGAATATCTGCACTAAGAATCACTTTTTTGGACTCTGAAAGTGCTTTTGAGAGAGTTTCTGGCCTTCAAGTGAAAACTCTCAGTTGAGTGAATATCTGCAGTAAGAATCAATTTTTTGGACTCTGAAAGTGCATTTGAGAGCGTTTCTGGCCATCTAGTGGAAAGTCTGTGTTGAGTGAATATCTGCAATTAGAATCACTGCTTTGGACTCTGAAAGTGCTTCTGAGAGAGTTTCTGGCCTTCTCCTGGAAACTCTGTGTTGAGTGAATATCTGCACTAAGAATCACTTTTTTGGACCCTGAAAGTGCATTTGAGAGAGTTTCTGGCCATTTACTGGAAATTCTGTGTTGAGTGAATATCTGCACTAAGAATCACTTTTTTGGACTCAGAAAGTGCTTTTGAGAGAATATCTGGCCTTCTCCTGGAAACTCTGTGTTGAGTGAATATCTGCACTAAGAATCACTTTTTTGGACTCTGAAAGTGCTTTTAAGAGCGTTTGTGGCCTTCCAGTGGAAACTCTTTTTGAGTGAATATCTGCAGTAAGAATCAATGTTTTGGGCTCAAAGTGCATATGAGAGCGTTTCTGGCCTTTTACTGGAAACTCTGTATTGAATGAATATCTGCACTAAGAATCACTTTTTTGGACTCTGAAAGTGCATTTGAGAGCGTTCTTGGTCATCTAGTGTAAGTCTGTGTTGAGTGAATATCTGCAATAAGAATCACTGCTTTGGACTCTGAAAGTGCTTTTGAGAGAGTTTCTGGCCTTCCACTGAAAACTCTCAGTTGAGTGAATATCTGCAGTAAGAATCAATTTTTTGGACTCCGAAAGTTCATTTGAGAGTGTTTCTGGCTTTTTACTGGAAACTCTCTGTTGAGTGAATATCTGCACTAAGAATCACTATTTTGGACTCTGAAAGTGCATTTGAGAGCGTTTCTGGCCTTCCAGTGGAAAATATGTGTTGAGTGAATATCTGCAATAAGAATCACTTTTTTGGACTCTGAAAGTGCTTTTGAGAGAGTTTCTGGCCTTCAAGTGAAAACTCTCAGTTGAGTGAATATCTGCAGTAAGAATCAATTTTTTGGACTCCGAAAGTTCATTTGAGAGTGTTTCTGGCTTTTTACTGGAAACTCTCTGTTGAGTGAATATCTGCACTAAGAATCACTTTTTTGGACTCTGAAAGTGCATTTGAGAGCGTTTCTGGCCATCTAGTGGAAAGTCTGTGTTGAGTGAATATCTGCAATAAGAATCACTTTTTGGACTCTGAAAGTGGTTTTGAGAGAGTTTCTGGCCTTCCAGTGAAAACTCTCAGTTGAGTGAATATCTGCAGTAAGAATCAATTTTTTTGGACTCGAAAGTTCATTTGAGAGTGTTTCTGGCTTTTACTGGAAACTCTCTGTTGAGTGAATATCTGCACTAAGAATCACTTTTTGGACTCTGAAAGTGCATTTGAGAGCGTTTCTGGCCATCTAGTGGAAAGTCTGTGTTGAGTGAATATCTGCAATTAGAATCACTGCTTTGGACTCTGAAAGTGCTTCTGAGAGAGTTTCTGGCCTTCCAGTGGAAAATCTGTGTTGAGTGAATATCTGCACTAAGAATCACTTTTTGGACTCTGAAAGTGCTTTTGAGAGAGTTTCTGGCCTTCCAGTGAAAACTGTCAGTTGAGTGAATATGTGCAGTAAGAATCACTTTTTGGACTCTGAAAGACCTTCAGTGCTTCTGCAATTGAGAGAAGTTTCTGGCCATTTACTGGAAATTCTGTATTGAGTGAATACCTGCACTAAGAATCACTTTTTGGACCCTGAAAGTGCTTTTGAGAGCGTTTCTGGCCTTCCAGTGAAACTCTCTGTTGAGTGAATATCTGCAGTAAGAATCAATTTTTGGACTCTGAAGTTGCTTCTGAAAGTTCTGGAAATTTGTATTGAGTGAATACCTTTCACTTTTTGGACCCTGAAAGCTTTTGAGAGCGTTTCTGGCCTTCCAAACTCTCTGTTGAGTGAATATCTCTGAATCAATTTTTGAGTTCATTTGAATGAAACTCTCTGTTGAGTGAATATCTGCACTAAGAATCACTTTTTGGACTCTGAAAGTGCATTTGAGAGCGTTTCTGGCCATCTAGTGGAAAGTCTGTGTTGAGTGAATATCTGCACTAAGAATCACTTTTTTGGACTCTGAAAGTGCTTTTGAAGAGTTTCTGGCCTTCCAGTGAAAACTCTCAGTTGAGTGAATATCTGCAGTAAGAATCAATTTTTTGGACTCCGAAAGTTCATTTGAGAACGTTTCTGGCCATTTACTGGAAATTCTGTGTTGAGTGAATACCTGCACTAAGAATCACTTTTTGGACTCTGAAAGTGCATTTGAGAGCGTTTCTGGCCTTCCAGTGAAAACTCTCTGTTGAGTGAATATCTGCAGTAAGAATCACTTTTTTGGACTCTGAAAGTGCTTTTGAGAGCGTTTCTGGCCATCTACTGGAAACTCTGTGTTGAGTCAATATCTGCACTAAGAATCACTGTTTTGGACTCTGAAAGTGCTTCTGAGAGAGTTTCTGGCCTTCTCCTGGAAACTCTGTGTTGAGTGAACATCTGCACTAAAGAATCACTTTTTTGGACTCTGAAAGTGCTTTTGAGAGCGTTTCTGGCCATTTACTGGAAATTCTGTGTTGAGTGAATATCTGCACTAAGAATCACTTTTTTGGACTCTGAAAGTGCTTCTGAGAGCGTTTCTGGCCTTCCAGTGGAAAATCTGTGTTGAGTGAATATCTGCACTAAGAATCACTTTTTTGGACACTGAAAGTGCTTTTGAGAGAGTTTCTGGCCTTCAAGTGAAAACTCTCAGTTGAGTGAATATCTGCAGTAAGAATCAATTTTTGGACTCGAAAGTTCATTTGTGAGTGTTTCTGGCCTTTTACTGGAAACTCTCTGTTGAGTGAATATCTGCACTAAGAATCACTTTTTGGACTCTGAAAGTGCATTTGAGAGCGTTTCTGGCCATCTAGTGGAAAGTCTGTGTTGAGTGAATATCTGCAATAAGAATCACTTTTTGGACTCTGAAAGTGGTTTTGAGAGAGTTTCTGGCCTTCCAGTGAAAACTCTCAGTTGAGTGAATATCTGCAGTAAGAATCAATTTTTGGACTCCGAAAGTTCATTTGAGAGTGTTTCTGGCTTTTTACTGGAAACTCTCTGTTGAGTGAATATCTGCACTAAGAATCACTTTTTTGGACTCTGAAAGTGCATTTGAGAGCGTTTCTGGACATCTAGTGGAAAGTCTGTGTTGAGTGAATATCTGCAATAAGAATCACTGCTTTGGACTCTGAAAGTGCTTCTGAGAGAGTTTCTGGCCTTCTCCTGGAAACTCTGTGTTGAGTGAATATCTGCACTAAGAATCACTTTTTTGGACCCTGAAAGTGCTTTTGAGAGCGTTTCTGGCCATTTACTGGAAATTCTGTGTTGAGTGAATATCTGCACTAACCATCTCTTTTTTGGAGTCAGAAAGTGCTTCTGAGAGAATATCTGGCCTTCTCCTGGAAACTCTCTGTTGAGTGAATATCTGCACTAAGAATAACTTTTTTGGACTCTGAAAGTGCTTTTAAGAGCGTTTCTGGCCTTCCAGTGGAAACTGTCAGTTGAGTGAATATCTGCAGTAAGAATCACTTTTTTGGACTCTGAATGTGCTTTTGAGAACGTTTCTGGCCTTTTACTGGAAACTCTGTGTTGAGTGAATATCTGCAGTAAGAATCAATTTTTTGGGCTCAAAGTGCATATGAGAGCGTTTCTGGCCTTTTACTGGAAACTCTGTATTGAATGAACATCTGCACTATGAATCACTATTTTGGACTCTGAAAGTGCTTTTAAGAGCGTTTCTGGCCTTCCAGTGGAAACTGTCAGTTGAGTGAATATCTGCAGTAAGAATCACTTTTTTGGACTCTGAATGTGCTTTTGAGAACGTTTCTGGCCTTTTACTGGAAACTCTGTGTTGAGTGAATATCTGCAGTAAGAATCACTTTTTTGGACTCTGAAAGTGCTTTTGAGAGCGTTTCTGGCCATCTACTGGAAACTCTGTGTTGAGTGAATATCTGCACTAAGAATCACTTTTTTGGACTCTGAAAGTGCTTTTGAGAGCGTTTCTGGCCATTTACTGGAAAGTCTGTGTTGAGTGAATATCTGCACTAAGAATCACTTTTTTGGACTCAGAAAGTGCTTCTGAGAGAATATCTGGCCTTCTCCTGGAAACTCTCTGTTGAGTGAATATCTGCACTAAGAATCACTTTTTGGACCCTGAAAGTGCTTTTAAGAGCGTTTCTGGCCTTCCAGTGGAAACTCTTTTGAGTGAATATCTGCAGTAAGAATCAATTTTTTGGGCTCAAAGTGCATATGAGAGCGTTTCTGGCCTTTTACTGGAAACTCTGTATTGAATGAATATCTGCACTAAGAATCACTATTTTGGACTCTGAAAGTGCTTCTGAGAGAGTTTCTGGCCTTCTCCTGGAAACTCTGTGTTGAGTGAATATCTTCACTAAGAATCACTTTTTTGCACTCTGAAAGTGCTTTTAAGAGCGTTTCTGGCCTTCCAGTGGAAACTCTTTTTGAGTGAATATCTGCAGTAAGAATCAATGTTTTGGGCTCAAAGTGCATATGAGAGCGTTTCTGGCCTTTTACTGGAAACTCTGTATTGAATGAATATCTGCACTAAGAATCACTGTTTTGGACTCTGAAAGTGCTTCTGAGAGAGTTTCTGGCCTTCTCCTGGAAACTCTGTGTTGAGTGAATATCTGCACTAAGAATCACTTTTTTGGACTCTGAAAGTGCTTTTGAGAGCGTTTCTGGCCATTTACTGGAAAGTCTGTGTTGAGTGAATATCTGCACTAAGAATCACTTTTTTGGACTCAGAAAGTGCTTCTGAGAGAATATCTGGCCTTCTCCTGGAAACTCTCTGTTGAGTGAATATCTGCACTAAGAATCACTTTTTTGGACCCTGAAAGTGCTTTTAAGAGCGTTTCTGGCCTTCCAGTGGAAACTCTTTTTGAGTGAATATCTGCAGTAAGAATCAATTTTTTGGGCTCAAAGTGCATATGAGAGCGTTTCTGGCCTTTTACTGGAAACTCTGTATTGAATGAATATCTGCACTAAGAATCACTATTTTGGACTCTGAAAGTGCTTCTGAGAGCGTTTCTGGCCTTCCAGTGGAAAATCTGTGTTGAGTGAATATCTGCACTAAGAATCACTTTTTTGGACACTGAAAGTGCTTTTGAGAGAGTTTCTGGCCTTCCAGTGAAAACTCTCTGTTGAGTGAATATCTGCAGTAAGAATCAATTTTTTGGACTCCGAAATTTCATTTGAGAGTGTTTCTGGCCTTTTACTGGAAACTCTCTGTTGAGTGAATATCTGCACTAAGAATCACTTTTTTGGACTCTGAAAGTGCATTTCAGAGCGTTTCTGGCCATCTAGTGGAAAGTCTGTGTTGAGTGAATATCTGCAATAAGAATCACTGTTTTGGACTCTGAAAGTGCTTCTGAGAGAGTTTCTGGCCTTCTCCTGGAAACTCTGTGTTGAGTGAATATCTGCACTAAGAATCACTGTTTTGGACTCTGAAAGTGCTTTTGAGAGAGTTTCTGGCCTTCCAGTGAAAACTCTCAGTTGAGCGAATATCTGCAGTAAGAACCAATTTTTTCGACTCCGAAAGTTCATTTGAGAACGTTTCTGACCATTTACTGGAAATTCTGTGTTGAGTGAATACCTGCACTAAGAATCACTTTTTTGGACCCTGAAAGTGCATTTGAGAGAGTTTCTGGCCTTCCAGTGAAAACTCTCAGTTGAGTGAATATCTGCACTAAGAATCACTTTTTTGGACTCTGAAAGTGCTTTTGAGAGCGTTTCTGGCCATTTACTGGAAATTCTGTGTTGAGTGAATATTTGCACTAAGAATCACTGTTTTGGACTCAGAAAGTGCTTCTGAGAGCGTATCTGGCCTTCTCCTGGAAACTGTCTGTTGAGTGAATATCTGCACTAAGAATCACTTTTTTGGACTCTGAAAGTGCTTTTAAGAGAGTTTCTGGCCTTCAAGTGAAAACTCTCAGTTGAGTGAATATCTGCAGTAAGAATCACTTTTTGGACTCTGAAAGTGCTTTTGAAGAGTTTCTGGCCTTCCAGTGAAAACTCTCAGTTGAGTGAATATCTGCAGTAAGAATCAATTTTTTGGACTCCGAAAGTTCATTTGAGAACGTTTCTGGCCATTTACTGGAAATTCTGTGTTGAGTGAATCCCTGCACTAAGAATCACTTTTTGGACCCTGAAAGTGCATTTGAGAGCATTTCTGGCCTTCCAGTGAAAACTCTCTGTTGAGTGAATATCTGCAGTAAGAATCACTTTTTGGACTCTGAAAGTGCTTTTGAGAGCGTTTCTGGCCATCTACTGAAACTCTGTGTTGAGTGAATATCTGCACTAAGAATCACTGTTTGGACTCTGAAAGTGCTTCTGAGAGAGTTTCTGGCCTTCTCCTGGAAACTCTGTGTTGAGTGAATATCTGCACTAAGAATCACTTTTTTGGACTCTGAAAGTGCTTTTGAGAGCGTTTCTGGCCATTTACTGGAAATTCTGTGTTGAGTGAATATCTGCACTAAGAATCACTTTTTTGTACTCTGAAAGTGCTTCTGAGAGAATATCTGGCCTTCTCCTGGAAACTCTCTGTTGAGTGAATATCTGCACTAAGAATCACTTTTTTGGACTCTGAAAGTGCTTTTAAGAGCGTTTCTGGCCTTCTCCTGGAAACTGTCTGTTGAGTGAATATCTGCACTAAGAATCACTTTTTGGACTCTGAAAGTGCTTTTAAGAGAGTTTCTGGCCTTCAAGTGAAAACTCTCAGTTGAGTGAATATCTGCAGTAAGAATCACTTTTTTGGACTCTGAAAGTGCTTTTGAAGAGTTTCTGGCCTTCCAGTGAAAACTCTCAGTTGAGTGAATATCTGCAGTAAGAATCAATTTTTGGACTCAAAGTTCATTTGAGAACGTTTCTGGCCATTTACTGGAAATTCTGTGTTGAGTGAATCCCTGCACTAAGAATCACTTTTTGGACCCTGAAAGTGCATTTGAGAGCATTTCTGGCCTTCCAGTGAAAACTCTCTGTTGAGTGAATATCTGCAGTAAGAATCACTTTTTGGACTCTGAAAGTGCTTTTGAGAGCGTTTCTGGCCATCTACTGGAAACTCTGTGTTGAGTGAATATCTGCACTAAGAATCACTGTTTTGGACTCTGAAAGTGCTTCTGAGAGAGTTTCTGGCCTTCTCCTGGAAACTCTGTGTTGAGTGAATATCTGCACTAAGAATCACTTTTTGGACTCTGAAAGTGCTTTTGAGAGCGTTTCTGGCCATTTACTGGAAATTCTGTGTTGAGTGAATATCTGCACTAAGAATCACTTTTTGTACTCTGAAAGTGCTTCTGAGAGAATATCTGGCCTTCTCCTGGAAACTCTCTGTTGAGTGAATATCTGCACTAAGAATCACTTTTTGGACTCTGAAAGTGCTTTTAAGAGCGTTTCTGGCCTTCCAGTGGAAACTCTTTTTGAGTGAATATCTGCAGTAAGAATCAATGTTTTGGGCTCAAAGTGCATATGAGAGCGTTTCTGGCCTTTTACTGGAAACTCTGTGTTGAGTGAATACCTGCACTAAGAATCACTTTTTTGGACCCTGAAAGTGCTTTTGAGAGCGTTTGTGGCCTTCCAGTGAAAACTTTCTGTTGAGTGAATATCTGCAGTAAGAATCAATTTTTGGACTCGAAGTTCATTTGAGAGTGTTTCTGGCCTTTTACTGGAAACTCTCTGTTGAGTGAATATGTGCACTAAGAATCACTTTTTTGGACTCTGAAAGTGCATTTGAGAGCGTTTCTGGCCATCTAGTGGAAAGTCTGTGTTGAGTGAATATCTGCAATAAGAATCACTTTTTTGGACTCTGAAAGTGCTTTTAAGAGCGTTTCTGGCCTTCCAGTGGAAACTCTTTTTGAGTGAATATCTGCAGTAAGAATCACTTTTTTGGACCCTGAAAGTGCATATGAGAGCGTTTCTGGCCTTTTACTGGAAACTCTGTATTGAATGAATATCTGCACTAAGAATCACTATTTTGGACTCTGAAAGTGCTTCTGAGAGCGTTTCTGGCCTTCCAGTGGAAAATCTGTGTTGAGTGAATATCTGCACTAAGAATCACTTTTTTGGACTCTGAAAGTGCTTTTGAGAGAGTTTCTGGCCTTCCAGTGAAAACTGTCAGTTGAGTGAATATGTGCAGTAAGAATCACTTTTTTGGACTCTGAAAGTGCTTCTGAGAACGTTTCTGGCCATTTACTGGAAATTCTGTATTGAGTGAATACCTGCACTAAGAATCACTTTTTTGGACCCTGAAAGTGCTTTTGAGAGCGTTTCTGGCCTTCCAGTGAAAACTCTCTGTTGAGTGAATATCTGCAGTAAGAATCAATTTTTGACTACGGAAGTTCATTTGAGAGTGTTTCTGGCCTTTTACTGAAACTCTCTGTTGAGTGAATATCTGCACTAAGAATCACTTTTTGGACTCTGAAAGTGCATTTGAGAGCGTTTCTGGCCATCTAGTGGAAAGTCTGTGTTGAGTGAATATCTGCACTAAGAATCACTTTTTGGACTCTGAAAGTGCTTTTGAAGAGTTTCTGGCCTTCCAGTGAAAACTCTCAGTTGAGTGAATATCTGCAGTAAGAATCAATTTTTGGACTCGAAAGTTCATTTGAGAACGTTTCTGGCCATTTACTGGAAATTCTGTGTTGAGTGAATACCTGCACTAAGAATCACTTTTTGGACTCTGAAAGTGCATTTGAGAGCGTTTCTGGCCTTCCAGTGAAAACTCTCTGTTGAGTGAATATCTGCAGTAAGAATCACTTTTTGGACTCTGAAAGTGCTTTTGAGAGCGTTTCTGGCCATCTACTGAAACTCTGTGTTGAGTCAATATCTGCACTAAGAATCACTGTTTTGGACTCTGAAAGTGCTTCTGAGAGAGTTTCTGGCCTTCTCCTGGAAACTCTGTGTTGAGTGAACATCTGCACTAAAGAATCACTTTTTTGGACTCTGAAAGTGCTTTTGAGAGCGTTTCTGGCCATTTATTGGAAATTCTGTGTTGAGTGAATATCTGCACTAAGAATCACTTTTTGGACTCTGAAAGTGCTTCTGAGAGCGTTTCTGGCCTTCCAGTGGAAAATATGTGTTGAGTGAATGTCTGCACTAAGAATCACTTTTTGGACTCTGAAAGTGCTTTTGAGAGAGTTTCTGGCCTTCAAGTGAAAACTCTCAGTTGAGTGAATATCTGCAGTAAGAATCAATTTTTGGACTCTGAAAGTTCATTTGAGAGTGTTTCTGGCCTTTTACTGGAAACTCTCTGTTGAGTGAATATGTGCACTAAGAATCACTTTTTGGACTCTGAAAGTGCTTCTGAGAGAGTTTCTGGCCTTCTCCTGGAAACTCTGTGTTGAGTGAATATCTTCACTAAGAATCACTTTTTTGGACTCTGAAAGTGGTTTTGAGAGAGTTTCTGGCCTTCCAGTGAAAACTCTCCGTTGAGTGAATATCTGCAGTAAGAATCAATTTTTGGACTCCAAAGTTCATTTGAGAGTGTTTCTGGCTTTTACTGGAAACTCTCTGTTGAGTGAATATCTGCACTAAGAATCACTTTTTGGACTCTGAAAGTGCTTTTGAGAGCGTTTCTGGCCATTTACTGGAAATTCTGTGTTGGTGAATATCTGCACTAAGAATCACTTTTTTGGACTCAGAAAGTGCTTCTGAGAGAGTTTCTGGCCTTCTCCTGGAAACTCTGTGTTGAGTGAATATCTGCACTAAGAATCACTTTTTTGGACTCTGAAAGTGCTTTTGAGAGCGTTTCTTTCCATTTACTGGAAATTCTGTGTTGAGTGAATATCTGCACTAAGAATCACTTTTTGGACTGAGAAAGTGCTTCTGAGAGAATATCTGGCCTTCTCCTGGAAACTCTCTGTTGAGTGAATATCTGCACTAAGAATCACTTTTTTGGACTCTGAAAGTGCTTTTAAGAGCATTTCTGGCCTTCCAGTGGAAACTCTTTTTGAGTGAATATCTGCAGTAAGAATCAATTTTTTGGGCTCAAAGTGCATATGAGAGCGTTTCTGGCCTTTTACTGGAAACTCTGTATTGAATGAATATCTGCAGTAAGAATCAGTATTTTGGACTCTGAAAGTGCTTCTGAGAGCGTTTCTGGCCTTCCAGTGGAAAATATGTGTTGAGTGAATATCTGCACTAAGAATCACTTTTTTGGACTCTGAAAGTGCTTTTGAGAGCGTTTCTTTCCATTTACTGGAAATTCTGTGTTGAGTGAATATCTGCACTAAGAATCACTTTTTTGGACTCAGAAAGTGCTTATCAGAGAATATCTGGCCTTCTCCTGGAAACTCTCTGTTGAGTGAATATCTGCACTAAGAATCACTTTTTTGGACTCTGAAAGTGCTTTTAAGAGCGTTTCTGGCCTTCCAGTGGAAACTCTTTTTTTAGTGAATATCTGCAGTAAGAATCAATTTTTTGGACTCTGAAAGTTCATTTGAGAGTGTTTCTGGCCATCTAGTGGAAAGTCTGTGTTGAGTGAATATCTACAATAAGAATCACTGTTTTGGACTCTGAAAGTGCTTCTGAGAGAGTTTCTGGTCTTCTCCTGGAAACTCTGTGTTGAGTGAATATCTGCACTAACAATCACTTTTTTGGACTCTGAAAGTGCTTTTGAAGAGTGTCTGGCCTTCCAGTGAAAACTCTCAGTTGAGTGAATATCTGCAGTAAGAATCAATTTTTGGACTCCGAAAGTTCATTTGAGAACGTTTCTGGCCATTTACTGGAAATTTTGTGTTGAGTGAATACTTGCACTAAGAATCACTTTTTTGGACCCTGAAAGTGCATTTGAGAGCATTTCTGGCCTTCCAGTGAAAACTCTCTGTTGAGTGAATATCTGCAGTAAGAATCACTTTTTTGGACTCTGAAAGTGCTTTTGAGAGCGTTTCTGGCCATTTACTGGAAATTCTGTGTTGAGTGAATATCTGCACTAAGAATCACTTTTTGGACTCAGAAAGTGCTTCTGAGAGAGTTTCTGGCCTTCTCCTGAAACTCTGTGTTGAGTGAATATCTGCACTAAGAATCACTTTTTGGACTCTGAAAGTGCTTTTGAGAGCGTTTCTTTCCATTTACTGGAAATTCTGTGTTGAGTGAATATCTGCACTAAGAATCACTTTTTTGGACTCAGAAAGTGCTTATCAGAGAATATCTGGCCTTCTCCTGGAAACTCTCTGTTGAGTTAATATCTGCACTAAGAATCACTTTTGGACTCTGAAAGTGCTTTTAAGAGCGTTTCTGGCCTTCCAGTGGAAACTCTTTTGAGTGAATATCTGCAGTAAGTATCAATTTTTGGGCTCAAAGTGCATATGAGAGCGTTTCTGGCCTTTTACTGGAAACTCTGTATTGAATGAATATCTGCACTAAGAATCACTATTTTGGACTCTGAAAGTGCTTCTGAGAGCGTTTCTGGCCTTCCAGTGGAAAGTCTGTGTTGAGTGAATATCTGCAATAAGAATCACTGTTTTGGACTCTGAAAGTGCTTCTGAGAGAGTTTCTGGCCTTCTCCTGGAAACTCTGTGTTGAGTGAATATCTTCACTAAGAATCACTTTTTGGACTCTGAAAGTGGTTTTGAGAGAGTTTCTGGTCTTCAAGTGAAAACTCTCAGTTGAGTGAATATCTGCAGTAAGAATCAATTTTTTGGACTCTGAAAGTTCATTTGAGAGTGTTTCTGGCCTTTTACTGGAAACTCTGTGTTGAGTGAATATCTGCACTAAGAATCACTTTTTTGGACTCTGAAAGTGCTTTTAAGAGCGTTTCTGGCCTTCCAGTGGAAACTCTTTTGAGTGAATATCTGCAGTAAGAATCAATTTTTTGGGCTGAAAGTGCATATGAGAGCGTTTCTGGCCTTTTACTGGAAACTCTGTATTGAATGAATATCTGCACTAAGAATCAGTATTTTGGACTCTGAAAGTGCTTCTGAGAGCGTTTCTGGCCTTCCAGTGGAAAGTCTGTGTTGAGTGAATATCTGCAATAAGAATCAATGTTTTGGACTCTGAAAGTGCTTCTGAGAGAGTTTCTGGCCTTCTCCTGGAAACTCTGTGTTGAGTGAATATCTTCACTAAGAATCACTTTTTTGGACTCTGAAAGTGGTTTTGAGAGAGTTTCTGGTCTTCAAGTGAAAACTCTCAGTTGAGTGAATATCTGCAGTAAGAATCAATTTTTTGGACTCTGAAAGTTCATTTGAGAGTGTTTCTGGCCTTTTACTGGAAACTCTGTGTTGAGTGAATATCTGCACTAAGAATCACTTTTTTGGACTCTGAAAGTGCATTTGAGCGTTTCTGGCCATCTAGTGGAAAGTCTGTGTTGAGTGAATATCTGCACTAAGAATCACTGTTTTGGACTCTGAAAGTGCTTCTGAGAGAGTTTCTGGCCTTCTCCTGGAAACTCTGTGTTGAGTGAATATCTGCACTAAGAATCACTTTTTTGGACTCTGAAAGTGCTTTTGAGAGCGTTTCTTTCCATTTACTGGAAATTCTGTGTTGAGTGAATATCTGCACTAAGAATCACTTTTGGACTCTGAAAGTGCTTTTGAAGAGTGTCTGGCCTTCAGTGAAAACTCTCAGTTGAGTGAATATCTGCAGTAAGAATCACTTTTTGGACTCCAGTTCATTTGAGAACGTTTCTGGCCATTTACTGGAAATTCTGTGTTGAGTGAATATCTGCACTAAGAATCACTTTTTGGACTCTGAAAGTGCATTTGAGAGCATTTCTGGCCTTCCAGTGAAAACTCTCTGTTGAGTGAATATCTGCAGTAAGAATCAATTTTTGGACTCTGAAAGTGCTTTTGAAGCGTTTCTGGCCATTTACTGGAAATTCTGTGTTGAGTGAATATCTGCACTAAGATTCCTTTTTGGACTCAGAAAGTTCATTTGAGAGAGTTTCTGGCCTTCTACTGGAAACTCTGTGTTGAGTGAATATCTGCACTAAGAATCACTTTTTGGACTCTGAAAGTGCTTTTGAGAGAATTTCTGGCCTTCTCCTGGAAACTCTCTGTTGAGTGAATATCTGCACTAAGAATCACGTTTTTTTGGACTCTGAAAGTGCTTTTGAGAGCGTTTCTGGCTGTCTAAGAATCAGTGGAAACTCTTTTTGAGTGAATATCTGCACTAAGAATCACTTTTTGGACTCTGAAAGTGCTTTTGAAAGAATTTCTGGCCTTCACTGGAAACTCTGTGTTGAGTGAATATCTGCACTAAGAATCACTCTTTTGGACTCTGAAAGTGCTTTTAGAGCGTTTCTGGCCTTCCAGTGGAAACTCTGTGTTGAGTGAATATCTGCAGTAAGAATCATTTTTGGACTTGCATCTGAAGAATTTCTGGCCTTCTACTGGAAACTCTCTGTTGAGTGAATATCTGCACTAAGAATCACTTTTTGGACTCTGAAAGTGCTTTTGAGAGCGTTCTGGCCTTCCAGTGGAAACTCTTTTTGAGTGAATATCTGCAGTAAGAATCAATTTTTTGGACTCAAAGTGCTTTTGAGAGCGTTTCTGGCCTTTTACTGGAAACTCTGTGTTGAATGAATATCTGCACTAAGAATCACTTTTTGGACTCTGAAAGTGCTTCTGAGAGTGTTTCTGGCCTTCCAGTGGAAACTCTGTGTTGAGTGAATATCTGCACTAGAATCACTTTTTGGACTCTGAAAGTGCTTTTAAAGAGAGTTTCTGGCCTTCCAGTGGAAACTCTTGTTGAGTGAATATCTGCAGTAAGAATCACTTTTTGGACTCTGAAAGTGCATATGAGAGAGTTTCTGGCCTTTTACTGGAAACTCTGTGTTGAATGAATATCTGCACTAAGAATCACTTTTTGGACTCTGAAAGTGCATTTGAGAGCGTTTCTGGCCTTCCAGTGGAAAATCTGTGTTGAGTGAATATCTGCACTAAGAATCACTTTTTGGACTCTGAAAGTGCTTTTGAGAGCGTTTCTGGCCTTTTACTGGAAACTCTGTGTTGAGTGAATATCTGCACTAAGAATCACTTTTTGGACTCTGAAAGTGGTTTTCAGAGAGTTTCTGGCCTTCTCCTGGAAACTCTCTGTTAGTGAATATCTGCACTAAGAATCACTTTTTGGACTCTGAAAGTGCATTTGAGAGCGTTTCTGGCCTTTTAGTGGAAACTCTTTTGAGTGAATATCTGCACTAAGAATCACTTTTGGACTCTGAAAGTGCATTTGAGCGTTTCTGGCCTCTACTGGAAACTCTGTATTGAATGAATATCTGCACTAAGAATCACTATTTTGGACTCTGAAAGTGCATTTGAGAGCGTTTCTGGCCTTCTAGTGGAAACTCTGTGTTGAGTGAATATCTTCACTAAGAATCACTTTTTGGACTCTGAAAGTGGTTTTGAGAGAGTTTCTGGCCTTCCAGTGAAAACTCTCAGTTGAGTGAATATCTGCAGTAAGAATCACTTTTTGGACTCTGAAAGTGCATTTTGAGAGTGTTTCTGGCCATCTAGTGGAAAATCTGTGTTGAGTGAATATCTGCACTAAGAATCACTTTTTGGACTCTGAAAGTGGTTTTGAGAGAGTTTCTGGCCTTCCAGTGGAAACTCTCAGTTGAGTGAATATCTGCAGTAAGAATCCTTTTGGACTCTGAAAGTGCTTTTGAGAGAGTTTCTGGCCTTCCAGTGGAAACTCTCAGTTGAGTGAATATCTGCAGTAAGAATCAATTTTTGGACTCTGAAAGTGCATTTGAGAACGTTTCTGGCCATTTACTGGAAACTCTGTGTTGAGTGAATACTTGCACTAAGAATCACTTTTTTGGACCCTGAAAGTGCATTTGAGAGCATTTCTGGCCTTCCAGTGAAAACTCTCTGTTGAGTGAATATCTGCAGTAAGAATCAATTTTTTGGACTCTGAAAGTGCATTTGAGAGCGTTTCTGGCCATTTACTGGAAACTCTGTGTTGAGTGAATATCTGCACTAAGAATCACTTTTTGGACTCAGAAAGTGCTTCTGAGAGAGTTTCTGGCCTTCTCCTGGAAACTCTGTGTTGAGTGAATATCTGCACTAAGAATCACTTTTTGGACTCTGAAAGTGCTTTTGAGAGCGTTTCTTGGCCTTTACTGGAAACTCTGTGTTGAGTGAATATCTGCACTAAGAATCAATTTTTGGACTCAGAAAGTGCTTATCAGAGAATATCTGGCCTTCTCTGGAAACTCTCTGTTGAGTTAATATCTGCACTAAGAATCACTTTTTGGACTCTGAAAGTGCTTTTAAGAGCGTTTCTGGCCTTCCAGTGGAAACTCTTTTGAGTGAATATCTGCAGTAAGAATCAATTTTGGGCTCAAAGTGCATTATGAGAGCGTTTCTGGCCTTTTACTGGAAACTCTGTATTGAATGAATATCTGCACTAAGAATCACTATTTTGGACTCTGAAAGTGCTTCTGAGAGCGTTTCTGGCCTTCCAGTGGAAAGTCTGTGTTGAGTGAATATCTGCAATAAGAATCACTGTTTTGGACTCTGAAAGTGCTTCTGAGAGAGTTTCTGGCCTTCTCCTGGAAACTCTGTGTTGAGTGAATATCTTCACTAAGAATCACTTTTTTTGGACTCTGAAAGTGGTTTTGAGAGAGTTTCTGGTCTTCAAGTGAAAACTCTCAGTTGAGTGAATATCTGCAGTAAGAATCAATTTTTTGGACTCTGAAAGTTCATTTGAGAGTGTTTCTGGCCTTTTACTGGAAACTCTGTGTTGAGTGAATATCTGCACTAAGAATCACTTTTTGGACTCTGAAAGTGCATTTGAGACGTTTCTGGCCATCTAGTGGAAAGTCTGTGTTGAGTGAATATCTGCACTAAGAATCACTGTTTTGGACTCTGAAAGTGCTTCGAGAGAGTTTCTGGCCTTCTCCTGGAAACTCTGTGTTGAGTGAATATCTGCACTAAGAATCACTTTTTTGGACTCTGAAAGTGCTTTTGAGAGCGTTTCTTTCCATTTACTGGAAATTCTGTGTTGAGTGAATATCTGCACTAAGAATCACTTTTTGGACTCTGAAAGTGCTTATGAGAGAATATCTGGCCTTCTCCTGGAAACTCTCTGTTGAGTGAATATCTGCACTAAGAATCACTTTTTTGGACTCTGAAAGTGCTTTTAAGAGTGTTTCTGGCCTTCCAGTGGAAACTCTTTTTGAGTGAATATCTGCAGTAAGAATCAATCTTTTGGGCTGAAAGTGCATATGAGAGCGTTTCTGGCCTTTTACTGAAACTCTGTATTGAATGAATATCTGCACTAAGAATCAGTATTTTGGACTCTGAAAGTGCTCCTGAGAGCGTTTCTGGCCTTCCAGTGGAAAATATGTGTTGAGTGAATATCTGCACTAAGAATCACTTTTTGGACTCTGAAAGTGCTTATGAGAGAGTTTCTGGCCTTCTCCTGGAAACTCTCAGTTGAGTGAATATCTGCAGTAAGAATCAATTTTTGGACTCTGAAAGTTCATTTGAGAGTGTTTCTGGCCTTTTACTGAAACTCTCTGTTGAGTGAATATCTGCACAAAGAATCACTTTTTGGACTCTGAAAGTGCATTTTGAGAGAGTTTCTGGCCATCTAGTGGAAAGTCTGTGTTGAGTGAATATCTGCAATAAGAATCACTGTTTGGACTCTGAAAGTGCTTCTGAGAGAGTTTCTGGCCTTCTCCTGGAAACTCTGTGTTTGAGTGAATATCTTCACTAAGAATCACTTTTGGACTCTGAAAGTGGTTTTGAGAGAGTTTCTGGCCTTCTCCTGGAAACTCTGTGTTGAGTGAATATCTTCACTAAGAATCACTATTTTGGACTCTGAAAGTGGTTTTGAGAGAGTTTTGGCCTTCCAGTGAAAACTCTCAGTTGAGTGAATATCTGCAGTAAGAATCACTTTTTGGACTCTGAAAGTGCATTTGAGAGCGTTTCTGGCCATCTAGTGGAAAGTCTGTGTTGAGTGAATATCTGTACTAAGAATCACTTTTTTGGACTCTGAAAGTGCATTTGAGAGCGTTTCTGGCCATCTAGTGGAAAGTCTGTGTTGAGTGAATATCTGCAATAAGAATCACTGCTTTGGACTCTTGAAAGTGCTTCTGAGAGAGTTTCTGGCCTTCTCCTGGAAACTCTGTGTTGAGTGAATATCTGTAGTAAGAATCACTTTTTTGGACTCTGAAAGTGCATTTGAGAGCGTTTCTGGCCATTTACTGGAAATTCTGTGTTGAGTGAATATCTGCACTAAGAATCACTTTTTTGGACTCAGAAAGTGCTTCTGAGAGAATATCTGGCCTTCTCCTGGAAACTCTCTGTTGAGTGAATATCTGCACTAAAAATCATTTTTTTGGACTCTGAAAGTGCTTTTAAGAGCGTTTCTGGCCTTCCAGTGGAAACTCTTTTGAGTGAATATCTGCAGTAAGAATCAATGTTTTGGGCTCAAAGTGCATATGAGAGCGTTTCTGGCCTTTTACTGGAAACTCTGTATTGAATGAATATCTGCACTAAGAATCACTATTTTGGACTCTGAAAGTGCTTCTGAGAGAGTTTCTGGCCTTCTCCTGGAAACTCTGTGTTGAGTGAATATCTTCACTAAGAATCACTTTTGCACTCTGAAAGTGCTTTTAAGAGCGTTTCTGGCCTTCCAGTGAAACTCTTTTGAGTGAATATCTGCAGTAAGAATCAATGTTTTGGCTCAAAGTGCATATGAGAGCGTTTCTGGCCTTACTGGAAACTCTGTATTGAATGAATATCTGCACTAAGAATCACTTTTTGGACTCTGAAAGTGCTTCTGAGAGCGTTTCTGGCCTTCCAGTGGAAAATCTGTGTTGAGTGAATATCTGCACTAAGAATCACTTTTTTGGACTCTGAAAGTGCTTTTGAGAGAGTTTCTGGCCTTCCAGTGGAAACTCTCTGTTGAGTGAATATCTGCAGTAAGAATCAATTTTTGGACTCCAAAGTTCATTTGAGTGTTTCTGGCCTTTTACTGGAAACTCTCTGTTGAGTGAATATCTGCACTAAGAATCACTTTTTTGGACTCTGAAAGTGCATTTGAGAGCGTTTCTGGCCATCTAGTGGAAAGTCTGTGTTGAGTGAATATCTACAATAAGAATCACTTTTTTGGACTCTGAAAGTGCTTCTGAGAGAGTTTCTGGCCTTCTCCTGAAACTCTGTGTTGAGTGAATATCTGCACTAAGAATCACTTTTTTGGACTCAGAAAGTGCTTCTGAGAGAGTTTCTGGCCTTCTCCTGGAAACTTTGTGTTGAGTGAATATCTGCACTAAGAATCACTTTTTTGGACTCTGAAAGTGCTTTTAAGAGCGTTTCTGGCCTTCCAGTGGAAACTCTTTTTGAGTGAATATCTGCAGTAAGAATCAATTTTTTGGGCTCAAAGTGCATATGAGAGCGTTTCTGGCCTTTTACTGGAAACTCTGTATTGAATGAATATCTGCACTAAGAATCACTTTTTTGGACTCTGAAAGTGCATTTGAGAGCGTTTCTGGCCATCTAGTGGAAAGTCTGTGTTGAGTGAATATCTACAATAAGAATCACTGTTTTGGACTCTGAAAGTGCTTTTGAGAGCGTTTCTGGCCATTTACTGGAAATTCTGTGTTGAGTGAATATCTGCACTAAGATTCACTTTTTGGACCAGAAAGTGCTTCTGAGAGAGTTTCTGGCCTTCTCTGGAAACTCTGTGTTGAGTGAATATCTGCACTAAGAATCACTTTTGGACTCTGAAAGTGCTTTGAGAGAATATCTGGCCTTCTCCTGGAAACTCTCTGTTGAGTGAATATCTGCACTAAGAATCACTTTTTGGACTCTGAAAGTGCTTTTAAGAGCGTTTCTGGCCTTCCAGTGGAAACTCTTTTTGAGTGAATATCTGCAGTAAGAATCAATTTTTTGGGCTCAAAGTGCATATGAGAGCGTTTCTGGCCTTTTACTGGAAACTCTGTATTGAATGAATATCTGCACTAAGAATCACTATTTTGGACTCTGAAAGTGCTTCTGAGAGCGTTTCTGGCCTTCCAGTGGAAAATATGTGTTGAGTGAATATCTGCACTAAGAATCACTTTTTTGGACTCTGAAAGTGCTTTTGAGAGAATATCTGGCCTTCTCCTGGAAACTCTCTGTTGAGTGAATATCTGCACTAAGAATCACTTTTTTGGACTCTGAAAGTGCTTTTAAGAGCGTTTCTGGCCTTCCAGTGGAAACTCTTTTTGAGTGAATATCTGCAGTAAGAATCAATGTTTTGGGCTCAAAGTGCATATGAGAGCGTTTCTGGCCTTTTACTGGAAACTCTGTATTGAATGAATATCTGCACTAAGAATCACTATTTTGGACTCTGAAAGTGCTTCTGAGAGCGTTTCTGGCCTTCCAGTGGAAAATATGTGTTGAGTGAATATCTGCACTAAGAATCACTTTTTTGGACTCTGAAAGTGCTTTTGAGAGAGTTTCTGGTCTTCAAGTGAAAACTCTCAGTTGAGCGAATATCTGCAGTAAGAATCAATTTTTTGGACTCTGAAAGTTCATTTGAGAGTGTTTCTGGCCTTTTACTGGAAACTCTGTTGAGTGAATATCTGCACTAAGAATCACTTTTTTGGACTCTGAAAGTGCATTTGAGAGCGTTTCTGGCCATCTAGTGGAAAGTCTGTGTTGAGTGAATATCTGCAATAAGAATCACTGTTTTGGACTCTGAAAGTGCTTCTGAGAGAGTTTCTGGCCTTCTCCTGGAAACTCTGTGTTGAGTGAATATCTTCACTAAGAATCACTTTTTTGGACTCTGAAAGTGGTTTTGAGAGAGTTTCTGGCCTTTTACTGGAAACTCTCTGTTGAGTGAATATCTGCAGTAAGAATCAATTTTTTTGACTCCGAAAGTTCATTTGAGAGTGTTTCTGGCTTTTTACTGGAAACTCTCTGTTGAGTGAATATCTGCACTAAGAATCACTTTTTTGGACTCTGAAAGTGCATTTGAGAGCGTTTCTGGCCATCTAGTGGAAAGTCTGTGTTGAGTGAATATCTGCACTAAGAATCACTTTTTTGGACTCTGAAAGTGCATTTGAGAGCGTTTCTGGCCATCTAGTGGAAAGTCTGTGTTGAGTGAATATCTGCACTAAGAATCACTGCTTTGGACTCTGAAAGTGCTTCTGAGAGAGTTTCTGGCCTTCTCCTGGAAACTCTGTATTGAATGAATATCTGCACTAAGAATCACTATTTTGGACTCTGAAAGTGCTTCTGAGAGCGTTTCTGGACTTCCAGTGGAAAATCTGTGTTGAGTGAATATCTGCACTAAGAATCACTTTTTTGGACTCAGAAAGTGGTTTTGAGAGAGTTTCTGGCCTTCCAGTGAAAACTCTCAGTTGAGTGAATATCTGCAGTAAGAACCAATTTTTGACTCCAAAGTTCATTTGAGAGTGTTTCTGGCTTTTACTGGAAACTCTCTGTTGAGTGAATATCTGCACTAAGAATCACTTTTTGGACTCTGAAAGTGCATTTGAGAGCGTTTTCTGGCCATCTAGTGGAAAGTCTGTGTTGAGTGAATATCTGCACTAAGAATCACTTTTGGACTCTGAAAGTGCATTTGAGCGTTTCTGGCCTTTTTACTGGAAACTCTGTATTGAATGAATATCTGCACTAAGAATCACTATTTTGGACTCTGAAAGTGCTTCTGAGAGCGTTTCTGGCCTTCCAGTGGAAAATCTGTGTTGAGTGAATATCTGCACTAAGAATCACTTTTTTGGACTCTGAAAGTGCTTTTGAGAGAGTTTCTGGCCTTCCAGTGGAAACTCTCTGTTGAGTGAATATCTGCAGTAAGAATCAATTTTTGGACTCGAAAGTTCATTTGAGAGTGTTTCTGGCCTTTTACTGGAAACTCTCTGTTGAGTGAATATCTGCACTAAGAATCACTTTTTGGACTCTGAAAGTGCATTTGAGAGCGTTTCTGGCCATCTAGTGGAAAGTCTGTGTTGAGTGAATATCTACAATAAGAATCACTGTTTTGGACTCTGGAAGTGCTTCTGAGAGAGTTTCTGGCCTTCTCCTGGAAACTCTGTGTTGAGTGAACATCTGCACTAACAATCAATTTTTGGACTTTGAAAGTGCTTTTGAAGAGTTTCTGGCCTTCCAGTGAAAACTCTCAGTTGAGTGAATATCTGCAGTAAGAATCAATTTTTTGGACTCGAAAGTTCATTTGAGAACGTTTCTGGCCATTTACTGGAAATTCTGTGTTGAGTGAATACCTGCACTAAGAATCACTTTTTTGGACCCTGAAAGTGCATTTGAGAGCATTTCTGGCCTTCCAGTGAAAACTCTCTGTTGAGTGAATATCTGCAGTATGAATCACTTTTTTGGACTCTGAAAGTGCTTTTGAGAGCGTTTCTGGCCATCTACTGGAAACTCTGTGTTGAGTGAATATCTGCACTAAGAATCACTGTTTTGGACTCTGAAAGTGCTTCTGAGAGAGTGTCTGGCCTTCTCCTGGAAACTCTGTGTTGAGTGAATATCTGCACTAAGAATCACTTTTTTGGACTCTGAAAGTGCTTTTGAGAGCGTTTCTGGCCATTTACTGAAATTCTGTGTTGAGTGAATATCTGCACTAAGAATCACTTTTTTGGACTCAGAAAGTGCATCTGAGAGAATATCTGGCCTTCTCCTGGAAACTCTCTGTTGAGTGAATATCTGCACTAAGAATCACTTTTTTGGACTCTGAAAGTGCTTTTGAGAGCGTTTCTGGCCATTTACTGGAAATTCTGTGTTGAGTGAATATCTTCACTAAGAATCACTTTTTGGACTCTGAAAGTGCTTTTGAGAGAGTTTCTGGCCTTCCAGTGAAAACTCTCTGTTGAGTGAATATCTGCAGTAAGAATCACTTTTTTGGACTCTGAAAGTGCTTTTGAGAGCGTTTCAGGCCATCTACTGGAAACTCTGTGTTGAGTGAATATCTGCACTAAGAATCACTGTTTTGGACTCTGAAAGTGCTTCTGAGAGAGTTTCTGGCCTTCTCCTGGAAACTCTGTGTTGAGTGAATATCTGCACTAAGAATCACTTTTTGGACTCTGAAAGTGCTTCTGAGAGCGTTTCTGGCCTTCCAGTGGAAAATATGTGTTGAGTGAATATCTGCACTAAGAATCACTTTTTGGACTCTGAAAGTGCTTTTGAGAGAGTTTCTGGCCTTCAAGTGAAAACTCTCAGTTGAGTGAATATCTGCAGTAAGAATCAATTTTTGGACTCCAAAGTTCATTTGTGAGTGTTTCTGGCCTTTTACTGGAAACTCTCTGTTGAGTGAATATCTGCACTAAGAATCACTTTTTGGACTCTGAAAGTGCATTTGAGAGCGTTTCTGGCCATCTAGTGGAAACTCTGTGTTGAGTGAATATCTGCAATAAGAATCCTTTTTTGGACTCTGAAAGTGGTTTTGAGAGAGTTTCTGGCCTTCCAGTGAAAACTCTCAGTTGAGTGAATATCTGCAGTAAGAATCAATTTTTTGGACTCTGAAAGTTCATTTGAGAGAGTTTCTGGCCTTCAAGTGAAAACTCTCAGTTGAGTGAATATCTGCAGTAAGAATCAATTTTTTGGACTCCGAAAGTTCATTTGTGAGTGTTTCTGGCCTTTTACTGGAAACTCTCTGTTGAGTGAATATCTGCACTAAGAATCACTTTTTGGACTCTGAAAGTGCATTTGAGAGCGTTTCTGGCCATCTAGTGGAAACTCTGTGTTGAGTGAATATCTGCAATAAAAATCACTTTTTGGACTCTGAAAGTGGTTTTGAGAGAGTTTTCTGGCCTTCCAGTGAAAACTCTCAGTTGAGTGAATATCTGCAGTAAGAATCAGTTTTTGGACTCTGAAAGTTCATTTGAGAACGTTTCTGGCCATTTACTGGAAATTCTGTGTTGAGTGAATACCTGCACTAAGAATCACTTTTTGGACCCTGAAAGTGCTTTTGAGAGCGTTTTGTGGCCTTCCAGTGAAAATTTTCTGTTGAGTGAATATCTGCAGTAAGAATCAATTTTTGGACTCAAAAGTTCATTTGAGAGTGTTTCTGGCCTTTTACTGGAAACTCTCTGTTGAGTGAATATCTGCACTAAGAATCACTTTTTTGGACTCTGAAAGTGCATTTGAGAGCGTTTCTGGCCATCTAGTGGAAAGTCTGTGTTGAGTGAATATCTGCAATAAGAATCACTATTTTGGACTCTGAAAGTGCTTCTGAGAGCGTTTCTGGCCTTCCAGTGGAAAATATGTGTTGAGTGAATATCTGCACTAAGAATCACTTTTTGGACCCTGAAAGTGCAGTTGAGAGCGTTTTGGCCTTCCAGTGAAAACTCTCTGTTGAGTGAATATCTGCAGTAAGAATCACTTTTTGGACTCTGAAAGTGATTTTGAGAGCGTTTCTGGCCATCTACTGGAAACTCTGTGTTGAGTGAATATCTGCACTAAGAATCACTGTTTTGGACTCTGAAAGTGCTTCTGAGAGAGTTTCTGGCCTTCTCCTGGAAACTCTGTGTTGAGTGAATATCTGCACTAAGAATCACTTTTTTGGACCCTGAAAGTGCTTTTGAGAGCGTTTCTGGCCATTTACTGGAAAGTGTGTGTTGAGTGAATATCTGCACTAAGAATCACTTTTTTGGACTCAGAAAGTGCTTCTGAGAGAATATCTGGCCTTCTCCTGGAAACTCTCTCTTGAGTGAATATCTGCACTAAGAATCACTTTTTTGGACTCTGAAAGTGCTTTTAAGAGCGTTTCTGGCCTTCCAGTGGAAACTCTTTTTGAGTGAATATCTGCAGTAAGAATCAATTTTTTGGACTCCGAAAGTTCATTTGTGAGTGTTTCTGGCCTTTTACTGGAAACTCTCTGTTGAGTGAATATCTGCAGTAAGAATCACTATTTTGGACTCTGAAAGTGCTTCTGAGAGCGTTTCTGGCCTTCCAGTGGAAAATCTGTGTTGAGTGAATATCTGCACTAAGAATCACTCTGAAAGTTTTGGACTCTGAAAGTGCTTTTGAGAGAGTTTCTGGCCTTCCAGTGAAAACTGTCAGTTGAGTGAATATCTGCAGTAAGAATCACTTTTTTGGACTCTGAATGTGCTTTTGAGAACGTTTCTGGACATTTACTGGAAATTCTGTATTGAGTGAATACCTGCACTAAGAATCACTTTTTTGGACCCTGAAAGTGCTTTTGAGAGCGTTTCTGGCCTTCCAGTGAAAACTCTCTGTTGAGTGAATATCTGCAGTAAGAATCAATTTTTGGACTACGAAAGTTCATTTGAGATGTTTCTGGCCTTTTACTGGAAACTCTCTGTTGAGTGAATATCTGCACTAAGAATCACTTTTTTGGACTCTGAAAGTGCATTTGAGAGCGTTTCTGGCCATCTAGTGGAAAGTCTGTGTTGAGTGAATACCTGCACTAAGAATCACTTTTTTGCACCCTGAAAGTGCTTTTGAAGAGTTTCTGGCCTTCCAGTGAAAACTCTCAGTTGAGTGAATATCTGCAGTAAGAATCAATTTTGGACTCGAAAGTTCATTTGTGAGTGTTTCTGGCCTTTTACTGGAAACTCTCTGTTGAGTGAATATCTGCACTAAGAATCACTTTTTGGACTCTGAAAGTGCATTTGAGAGCGTTTCTGGCCATCTAGTTGAAACTCTGTGTTGAGTAAATATCTGCACTAAGAATCAATGTTTTGGACTCTGAAAGTGCTTCTGAGAGCGTTTCCGGCCTTCCAGTGGAAAATCTGTGTTGAGTGAATATCTGCACTAAGAATCACTTTTTTGGACTCTGAAAGTGCTTTTGAGAGAGTTTCTGGCCTTCCAGTGAAAACTCTCTGTTGAGTGAATATCTGCAGTAAGAATCACTTTTTTGGACTCTGAAAGTGCTTTTGGGAGCGTTTCTGGCCATCTACTGGAAACTCTGTGTTGAGTGAATATCTGCACTAAGAATCACTGTTTTGGACTCTGAAAGTGCTTCTGAGAGAGTTTCTGGCCTTCTCCTGGAAACTCTGTGTTGAGTGAATATCTGCACTAAGAATCACTTTTTTGGACTCTGAAAGTGCTTCTGAGAGCGTTTCTGGCCTTCCAGTGGAAAATATGTGTTGAGTGAATATCTGCACTAAGAATCACTTTTTTGGACTCTGAAAGTGCTTTTGAGAGAGTTTCTGGCCTTCAAGTGAAAACTCTCAGTTGAGTGAATATCTGCAGTAAGAATCAATTTGTTGGACTCCGAAAGTTCATTTGTGAGTGTTTCTGGCCTTTTACTGGAAACTCTCTGTTGAGTGAATATCTGCACTAAGAATCACTTTTTTGGACTCTGAAAGTGCATTTGAGAGCGTTTCTGGCCATCTAGTGGAAAGTCTGTGTTGAGTGAATATCTGCAGTAATAATCACTGCTTTGGACTCTGAAAGTGCTTCTGAGAGAGTTTCTGGCCTTCTCCTGGAAACTCTGTGTTGAGTGAATATCTGCACTAAGAATCACTTTTTTGGACCCTGAAAGTGCATTTGAGAGCGTTTCTGGCCATTTACTGGAAATTCTGTGTTGAGTGAATATCTGCACTAAGAATCACTTTTTGGACTCAGAAAGTGCTTCTGAGAGAATATCTGGCCTTCTCCTGGAAACTCTCTGTTGAGTGAATATCTGCACTAAGAATCACTTTTTTGGACTCTGAAAGTGCTTTTAAGAGCGTTTCTGGCCTCCAGTGGAAATTCTTTTTGAGTGAATATCTGCAGTAAGAATCAATGTTTTGGGCTCAAAGTGCATATGAGAGCGTTTCTGGCCTTTTACTGGAAACTCTGTATTGAATGAATATCTGCACTAAGAATCACTATTTTGGACTCTGAAAGTGCTTCTGAGAGCGTTTCTGGCCTTCCAGTGGAAAATCTGTGTTGAGTGAATATCTGCACTAAGAATCACTTTTTGGACTCTGAAAGTGCTTTTGAGAGAGTTTCTGGCCTTCCAGTGAAAACTGTCAGTTGAGTGAATATCTGCAGTAACAATCACTTTTTTGGACTCTGAAAGTGCTTTTGAGAACGTTTCTGGCAATTTACTGGAAATTCTGTATTGAGTGAATACCTGCACTAAGAATCACTTTTTTGGACCCTGAAAGTGCTTTTGAGAGCGTTTCTGGCCTTCCAGTGAAAACTCTCTGTTGAGTGAATATCTGCAGTAAGAATCAATTTTTGGACTACGAAAGTTCATTTGAGATGTTTCTGGCATTTTACTGAAACTCTCTGTTGAGTGAATATCTGCACTAAGAATCAATTTTTGGACTCTGAAAGTGCATTTGAGAGCGTTTCTGGCCATCTAGTGGAAAGTCTGTGTTGAGTGAATACCTGCACTAAGAATCACTTTTTGCACTCTGAAAGTGCTTTTGAAGAGTTTCTGGCCTTCCAGTGAAAACTCTCAGTTGAGTGAATATCTGCAGTAAGAATCAATTTTTGGACTCAAAGTTCATTTGTGAGTGTTTCTGGCCTTTTACTGAAACTCTCTGTTGAGTGAATATCTGCACTAAGAATCACTTTTTGGACTCTGAAAGTGCATTTGAGAGCGTTTCTGGCCATGTAGTGGAAAGTCTGTGTTGAGCGAATATCTGCAATAAGAATCACTGTTTTGGACTCTGAAAGTGCTTTTGAGAGAGTTTCTGGCCTTCTCCTGGAAACTCTGTGTTGAGTGAATATCTGCAATAAGAATCACTGCTTTGGACTCTGAAAGTGGTTTTGAGAGAGTTTCTGGCCTTCTCCTGGAAACTCTGTGTTGAGTGAATATCTGCACTAAGAATCACTTTTTTGGACTCAGAAAGTGATTCTGAGAGAATATCTGGCCTTCTCCTGGAAACTCTCTGTTGAGTGAATATCTGCACTAAGAATCACTTTTTGGACTCTGAAAGTGCTTTTGAGAGCGTTTCTGGCCTTCCAGTGGAAACTCTTTTGAGTGAATATCTGCAGTAAGAATCAATTTTTGGGCTCAAAGTGCATATGAGAGCGTTTCTGGCCTTTTACTGGAAACTCTGTTTTGGACTCTGAAAGTGCTTCTGAGAGAGTTTCTGGCCTTCTCCTGGAAACTCTGTGTTGAGTGAATATCTGCACTAAGAATCACTGTTTTGCACTCAGAAGTGCTTCTGAGAGAGTTTCTGGCCTTCTCTTAAAAACTCTGTGTTGAGTGAATATCTGCACTTGTTAACAATCACTTTTTTTGGGTCTGAAAATGCATTTCAGAGCGTTTCTGGCCTTTTACTGGAAACTCTGTGTTGAGTGAATATCTGCACTAAGAATCACTGTTTTGGACTCTGAAAGTGCTTCTGAGAGAGTTTCTGGCCTTCTCCTGGAAACTCTGTGTTGAGTGAATATCTGCACTAAGAATCTCTTTTTTGGACTCTGAAAGTGCTTCTGAGAGCGTTTCTGGCCTTCCAGTGGAAAATATGTGTTGAGTGAATATCTGCACTAAGAATAACTTTTTTGGACTCTGAAAGTGCTTTTAAGAGCGTTTCTGGCCTTCCAGTGGAAAATATGCGTTGAGTGAATATCTGCAATGAGAATCACTTTTTTGGACTCTGAAAGTGGTTTTGAGAGAGTTTCTGGCCTTCAAGTGAAAACTCTCAGTTGAGTGAATATCTGCAGTAAGAATCAATTTTTTGGACTCCGAAAGTTCATTTGTGAGTGTTTCTGGCCTTTTACTGGAAACTCTCTGTTGAGTGAATATCTGCACTAAGAATCACTTTTTGGACTCTGAAAGTGCATTTGAGAGCGTTTCTGGCCATCTAGTGGAAACTCTGTGTTGAGTGAATATCTGCAATAAGAATCACTTTTTTGGACTCTGAAAGTGGTTTTGAGAGAGTTTCTGGCCTTCCAGTGAAAACTCTCAGTTGAGTGAATATCTGCAGTAAGAATCAATTTTTTGGACTCCGAAAGTTCATTTGAGAGTGTTTCTGGCTTTTTACTGGAAACTCTCTGTTGAGTGAATATCTGCACTAAGAATCACTTTTTTGGACTCTGAAAGTGCATTTGAGAGCGTTTCTGGCCATCTAGTGGAAAGTCTGTGTTGAGTGAATATCTGCAATAAGAATCACTGCTTTGGACTCTTAAAGTGCTTCTGAGAGAGTTTCTGGCCTTCTCCTGGAAACTCTGTGTTGAGTGAATATCTGCACTAAGAATCACTTTTTTGGACCCTGAAAGTGCATTTGAGAGCGTTTCTGGCCATTTACTGGAAATTCTGTGTTGAGTGAATATCTGCACTAAGAATCACTTTTTTGGACTCAGAAAGTGCTTCTGAGAGAATATCTGGCCTTCTTCTGGAAACTCTCTGTTGAGTGAATATCTGCACTAAGAATCACTTTTTTGGACTCTGAAAGTGCTTTTAAGAGCGTTTCTGGCCTTCCAGTGGAAACTCTTTTTGAGTGAATATCTGCAGTAAGAATCAATGTTTTGGGCTCAAAGTGCTTATGAGAGCGTTTCTGGCCTTTTACTGGAAACTCTGTATTTAATGAATATCTGCAGTAAGAATCACTATTTTGGACTCTGAAAGTGCTTCTGAGAGCGTTTCTGGCCTTCCAGTGGAAAATCTGTGTTGAGTGAATATCTGCACTAAGAATCACTTTTTGGACTCTGAAAGTGCTTTTGAGAGAGTTTCTGGCCTTCCAGTGAAAACTGTCAGTTGAGTGAATATCTGCAGTAAGAATCACTTTTTGGACTCTGAATGTGCTTTTGAGAACGTTTCTGGACATTTACTGGAAATTCTGTATTGAGTGAATACCTGCACTAAGAATCACTTTTTGGACCCTGAAAGTGCTTTTGAGAGCGTTTCTGGCCTTCCAGTGAAAACTCTCTGTTGAGTGAATATCTGCAGTAAGAATCAATTTTTGGACTACTAAAGTTCATTTGAGATGTTTCTGGCCTTTTACTGGAAACTCTCTGTTGAGTGAATATCTGCACTAAGAATCACTTTTTGGACTCTGAAAGTGCATTTGAGAGCGTTTCTGGCCATCTAGTGGAAAGTCTGTGTTGAGTGAATACCTGCACTAAGAATCACTTTTTGCACCCTGAAAGTGCTTTTGAAGAGTTTCTGGCCTTCCAGTGAAAACTCTCAGTTGAGTGAATATCTGCAGTAAGAATCAATTTTTGGACTCGAAAGTTCATTTGTGAGTGTTTCTGGCCTTTTACTGGAAACTCTCTGTTGAGTGAATATCTGCACTAAGAATCACTTTTTGGACTCTGAAAGTGCATTTGAGAGCGTTTCTGGCCATCTAGTTGAAACTCTGTGTTGAGTGAATATCTGCACTAAGAATCAATGTTTTGGACTCTGAAAGTGCTTCTGAGAGCGTTTCCGGCCTTCCAGTGGAAAATCTGTGTTGAGTGAATATCTGCACTAAGAATCACTTTTTTGGACTCTGAAAGTGCTTTTGAGAGAGTTTCTGGCCTTCCAGTGAAAACTCTCTGTTGAGTGAATATCTGCAGTAAGAATCACTTTTTGGACTCTGAAAGTGCTTTTGGGAGCGTTTCTGGCCATCTACTGGAAACTCTGTGTTGAGTGAATATCTGCACTAAGAATCACTGTTTTGGACTCTGAAAGTGCTTCTGAGAGAGTTTCTGGCCTTCTCCTGGAAACTCTGTGTTGAGTGAATATCTGCACTAAGAATCACTTTTTGGACTCTGAAAGTGCTTCTGAGAGCGTTTCTGGCCTTCCAGTGGAAAATATGTGTTGAGTGAATATCTGCACTAAGAATCACTTTTTGGACTCTGAAAGTGCTTTGAGAGAGTTTCTGGCCTTCAAGTGAAAACTCTCAGTTGAGTGAATATCTGCAGTAAGAATCAATTTTTGGACTCCGAAAGTTCATTTGTGAGTGTTTCTGGCCTTTTACTGAAACTCTCTGTTGAGTGAATATCTGCACTAAGAATCACTTTTTGGACTCTGAAAGTGCATTTGAGAGCGTTTCTGGCCATCTAGTGGAAACTCTGTGTTGAGTGAATATCTGCAATAAGAATCACTTTTTGGACTCTGAAAGTGGTTTTGAGAGAGTTTCTGGCCTTCCAGTGAAAACTCTCAGTTGAGTGAATATTTGCAGTAAGAATCAATTTTGGACTCGAAGTTCATTTGAGAGTGTTTCTGGCTTTACTGGAAACTCTCTGTTGAGTGAATATCTGCACTAAGAATCACTTTTGGACTCTGAAAGTGCATTTGAGAGCGTTTCTGGCCATCTAGTGGAAAGTCTGTGTTGAGTGAATATCTGCACTAAGAATCACTTTTTGGACTCTGAAAGTGCTTTTGAGAGAGTTTCTGGCCTTCAAGTGAAAACTCTCAGTTGAGTGAATATCTGCAGTAAGAATCAATTTGTTGGACTCAAAGTTCATTTGTGAGTGTTTCTGGCCTTTTACTGGAAACTCTCTGTTGAGTGAATATCTGCACTAAGAATCACTTTTTGGACTCTGCAAGTGCATTTGAGAGCGTTTCTGGCCATCTAGTGGAAACTCTGTGTTGAGTGAATATCTGCACTAAGAATCACTTTTTGGACTCTGAAAGTGCTTCTGAGAGCGTTTCCGGCCTTCCAGTGGAAAATCTCTGTTGAGTGAATATCTGCAGTAAGAATCAATTTTTGGACTACGAAAGTTCATTTGAGATGTTTCTGGCCTTTTACTGGAAACTCTGTTGAGTGAATATCTGCACTAAGAATCACTTTTTGGACTCTGAAAGTGCATTTGAGAGCGTTTCTGGCCATCTAGTGGAAAGTCTGTGTTGAGTGAATACCTGCACTAAGAATCACTTTTTGCACCCTGAAAGTGCTTTTGAAGAGTTTCTGGCCTTCCAGTGAAAACTCTCAGTTGAGTGAATATCTGCAGTAAGAATCAATTTTTGGACTCCGAAAGTTCATTTGTGAGTGTTTCTGGCCTTTTACTGAAACTCTCTGTTGAGTGAATATCTGCACTAAGAATCACTTTTTGGACTCTGAAAGTGCATTTGAGAGCGTTTCTGGCCATCTAGTTGAAACTCTGTGTTGAGTGAATATCTGCACTAAGAATCAATGTTTTGGACTCTGAAAGTGCTTCTGAGAGCGTTTCCGGCCTTCCAGTGGAAAATCTGTGTTGAGTGAATATCTGCACTAAGAATCACTTTTTGGACTCTGAAAGTGCTTTTGAGAGAGTTTCTGGCCTTCCAGTGAAAACTCTCTGTTGAGTGAATATCTGCAGTAAGAATCACTTTTTGGACTCTGAAAGTGCTTTTGGGAGCGTTTCTGGCCATCTACTGGAAACTCTGTGTTGAGTGAATATCTGCACTAAGAATCACTGTTTTGGACTCTGAAAGTGCTTCTGAGAGAGTTTCTGGCCTTCTCCTGGAAACTCTGTGTTGAGTGAATATCTGCACTAAGAATCACTTTTTGGACTCTGAAAGTGCTTCTGAGAGCGTTTTCTGGCCTTCCAGTGGAAAATATGTGTTGAGTGAATATCTGCACTAAGAATCACTTTTGGACTCTGAAAGTGCTTTTGAGAGAGTTTCTGGCCTTCAAGTGAAAACTCTCAGTTGAGTGAATATCTGCAGTAAGAATCAATTTTTGGACTCCGAAAGTTCATTTGTGAGTGTTTCTGGCCTTTTACTGAAACTCTCTGTTGAGTGAATATCTGCACTAAGAATCACTTTTTGGACTCTGAAAGTGCATTTGAGAGCGTTTCTGGCCATCTAGTGGAAACTCTGTGTTGAGTGAATATCTGCAATAAGAATCACTTTTTTGGACTCTGAAAGTGGTTTTGAGAGAGTTTCTGGCCTTCCAGTGAAAACTCTCAGTTGAGTGAATATCTGCAGTAAGAATCAATTTTTGGACTCCAAAGTTCATTTGAGACTGTTTCTGGCTTTTTACTGGAAACTCTCTGTTGAGTGAATATCTGCACTAAGAATCACTTTTTGGACTCTGAAAGTGCATTTGAGAGCGTTTCTGGCCATCTAGTGGAAAGTCTGTGTTGAGTGAATATCTGCACTAAGAATCACTTTTGGACTCTGAAAGTGCTTTTGAGAGAGTTTCTGGCCTTCAAGTGAAAACTCTCAGTTGAGTGAATATCTGCAGTAAGAATCAATTTGTTGGACTCGAAAGTTCATTTGTGAGTGTTTCTGGCCTTTTACTGGAAACTCTCTGTTGAGTGAATATCTGCACTAAGAATCACTTTTTGGACTCTGCAAGTGCATTTGAGAGCGTTTCTGGCCATCTAGTGGAAACTCTGTGTTGAGTGAATATCTGCAATAAGAATCACTTTTTGGACTCTGAAAGTGGTTTTGAGAGAGTTTCTGTCCTTCCAGTGAAAACTTTCAGTTGAGTGAATATCTGCAGTAAGAATCAATTTTTGGACTCCGAAAGTTCATTTGAGAGTGTTTCTGGCTTTTACTGGAAACTCTCTGTTGAGTGAATATCTGCACTAAGAATCACTTTTGGACTCTGAAAGTGAATTTGAGAGCGTTTCTGGCCATCTAGTGGAAAGTCTGTGTTGAGTGAATATCTGCAATAATAATCACTGCTTTGGACTCTTAAAGTGCTTCTGAGAGAGTTTCTGGCCTTCTCCTGGAAACTCTGTGTTGAGTGAATATCTTCACTAAGAATCACTTTTTTGGACCCTGAAAGTGCATTTGAGAGCGTTTCTGGCCATTTACTGGAAATTCTGTGTTGAGTGAATATCTGCACTAAGAATCACTTTTTTGGACTCAGAAAGTGCTTCTGAGAGAATATCTGGCCTTCTCCTGGAAGCTCTCTGTTGAGTGAATATCTGCACTAAGAATCACTATTTTGGACTCTGAAAGTGCTTCTGAGAGCGTTTCTGGCCTTCCAGTGGAAAATCTGTGTTGAGTGAATATCTGCACTAAGAATCACTTTTGGACTCTGAAAGTGCTTTTGAGAGAGTTTCTGGCCTTCCAGTGAAAACTGTCAGTTGAGTGAATATCTGCAGTAACAATCACTTTTTTGGACTCTGAAAGTGCATTTGAGAGCGTTTCTGGCCTTCTAGTGGAAAGTCTGTGTTGAGTGAATACCTGCACTAAGAATCACTTTTTGCACTCTGAAAGTGCTTTTGAAGAGTTTCTGGCCTTCCAGTGAAAACTCTCAGTTGAGTGAATATCTGCAGTAAGAATCAATTTTTGGACTCCGAAAGTTCATTTGTGAGTGTTTCTGGCCTTTTACTGGAAACTCTCTGTTGAGTGAATATCTGCACTAAGAATCACTTTTTTGGACTCTGAAAGTGCATTTGAGAGCGTTTCTGGCCATGTAGTGGAAAGTCTGTGTTGAGCGAATATCTGCAATAAGAATCACTGTTTTGGACTCTGAAAGTGCTTCTGAGAGAGTTTCTGGCCTTCTCCTGGAAACTCTGTGTTGAGTGAATATCTGCAATAAGAATCACTGTTTTGGACTCTGAAAGTGCTTCTGAGAGAGTTTCTGGCCTTCCAGTGAAAACTCTCTGTTGAGAGTTGGAAATTCTGTGTTGAGTGAATATCTGCACTAAGAATCAGTTTTTTGGACTCAGAAAATGCTTCTGAGAGAATATCTGGCCTTCTCCTGGAAACTCTCTGTTGAGTGAATATCTGCACTAAGAATCACTTTTTGGACTCTGAAAGTGCTTTTAAGAGCGTTTCTGGCCTTCCAGTGGAAACTCTTTTTGAGTGAATATCTGCAGTAAGAATCAATGTTTTGGGCTCAAAGTGCATATGAGAGCGTTTCTGGCCTTTTACTGGAAACTCTGTATTGAATGAATATCTGCACTAAGAATCACTATTTTGGACTCTGAAAGTGCTTCTGAGAGCGTTTCTGGCCTTCCAGTGGGAAATCTGTGTTGAGTGAATATCTGCACTAAGAATCACTTTTTTGGACTCTGAAAGTGCATTTGAGAGAGTTTCTGGCCTTCCAGTGAAAACTCTCTGTTGAGTGAATATCTGCAGTAAGAATCACTTTTTTGGACTCTGAAAGTGCTTTTGGGAGCGTTTCTGGCCATCTACTGGAAACTCTGTGTTGAGTGAATATCTGCACTAAGAATCACTGTGTTGGACTCTGAAAGTGCTTCTGAGAGAGTTTCTGGCCTTCTCCTGGAAACTCTGTGTTGAGTGAATATCTGCACTAAGAATCACTTTTGGACTCTGAAAGTGCTTCTGAGAGCGTTTCTGGCCTTCCAGTGGAAAATATGTGTTGAGTGAATATCTGCACTAAGAATCACTTTTTGGACTCTGAAAGTGCTTTTGAGAGAGTTTCTGGCCTTCAAGTGAAAACTCTCAGTTGAGTGAATATCTGCAGTAAGAATCAATTTTTGGACTCGAAAGTTCATTTGTGAGTGTTTCTGGCCTTTTACTGGAAACTCTCTGTTGAGTGAATATCTGCAATAAGAATCACTTTTGGACTCTGAAAGTGGTTTTGAGAGAGTTTCTGGCCTTCCAGTGAAAACTCTCAGTTGAGTGAATATCTGCAGTAAGAATCAATTTTTGGACTCCGAAAGTTCATTTGAGAGTGTTTCTGGCTTTTTACTGGAAACTCTCTGTTGAGTGAATATCTGCAGTAAGAATCACTTTTTGGACTCTGAAAGTGCTTTTAAGAGCGTTTCTGGCCCTCCAGTGAAACTCTTTTGAGTGAATATCTGCAGTAAGAATCAATGTTTTGAGCTCAAAGTGCTTATGAGAGCGTTTCTGGCCTTTTACTGGAAACTCTGTATTGAATGAATATCTGCAGTAAGAATCACTATTTTGGACTCTGAAAGTGCTTCTGAGAGCGTTTCTGGCCTTCCAGTGGAAAATCTGTGTTGAGTGAATATCTGCACTAAGAATCACTTTTTGGACTCTGAAAGTGCTTTTGAGAGAGTTTCTGGCCTTCCAGTGAAAAACTGTCAGTTGAGTGAATATCTGCAGTAAGAATCACTTTTTTGGACTCTGAATGTGCTTTTGAGAACGTTTCTGGCCATTTACTGGAATTTCTGTATTGAGTGAATACCTGCACTAAGAATCACTTTTTTGGACTCTGAAAGTGCATTTGAGAGCGTTTCTGGCCATCTAGTGGAAACTCTGTGTTGAGTGAATATCTGCAATAAGAATCACTTTTTGGACTCTGAAAGTGGTTTTGAGAGAGTTTCTGGCCTTCCAGTGAAAACTCTCAGTTGAGAGTTGGAAATTCTGTGTTGAGTGAATATCTGCACTAAGAATCAGTTTTTTGGACTCAGAAAATGCTTCTGAGAGAATATCTGGCCTTCTCCTGGAAACTCTCAGTTGAGTGAATATCTGCAGTAAGAATCAATTTTTTGGACTCCGAAAGTTCATTCGTGAGTGTTTCTGGCCTTTTACTGGAAACTCTCTGTTGAGTGAATATCAGCACTAAGAATCACTTTTTTGGACTCTGAAAGTGGTTTTGAGAGAGTTTCTGTCCTTCCAGTGAAAACTTTCAGTTGAGTGAATATCTGCAGTAAGAATCAATTTTTGACTCGAAAGTTCATTTGAGAGTGTTTCTGGCTTTTTACTGGAAACTCTCTGTTGAGTGAATATCTGCACTAAGAATCACTTTTTTGGACTCTGAAAGTGAATTTGAGAGCGTTTCTGGCCATCTAGTGGAAAGTCTGTGTTGAGTGAATATCTGCAATAATAATCACTGCTTTGGACTCTTAAAGTGCTTCTGAGAGAGTTTCTGGCCTTCTCCTGAAACTCTGTGTTGAGTGAATATCTTCACTAAGAATCACTTTTTTGGACCCTGAAAGTGCATTTGAGAGCGTTTCTGGCCATTTACTGGAAATTCTGTGTTGAGTGAATATCTGCACTAAGAATCACTTTTTTGGACTCAGAAAGTGCTTCTGAGAGAATATCTGGCCTTCTCCTGGAAGCTCTCTGTTGAGTGAATATCTGCACTAAGAATCACTATTTTGGACTCTGAAAGTGCTTCTGAGAGCGTTTCTGGCCTTCCAGTGGAAAATCTGTGTTGAGTGAATATCTGCACTAAGAATCACTTTTTTGGACTCTGAAAGTGCTTTTGAGAGAGTTTCTGGCCTTCCAGTGAAAACTGTCAGTTGAGTGAATATCTGCAGTAACAATCACTTTTTTGGACTCTGAAAGTGCATTTGAGAGCGTTTCTGGCCTTCTAGTGGAAAGTCTGTGTTGAGTGAATACCTGCACTAAGAATCACTTTTTTGCACTCTGAAAGTGCTTTTGAAGAGTTTCTGGCCTTCCAGTGAAAACTCTCAGTTGAGTGAATATCTGCAGTAAGAATCAATTTTTGACTCGAAAGTTCATTTGTGAGTGTTTCTGGCCTTTTACTGGAAACTCTCTGTTGAGTGAATATCTGCACTAAGAATCACTTTTTTGGACTCTGAAAGTGCATTTGAGAGCGTTTCTGGCCATGTAGTGGAAAGTCTGTGTTGAGCGAATATCTGCAATAAGAATCACTGTTTTGGACTCTGAAAGTGCTTCTGAGAGAGTTTCTGGCCTTCTCCTGGAAACTCTGTGTTGAGTGAATATCTGCAATAAGAATCACTGTTTTGGACTCTGAAAGTGCTTCTGAGAGAGTTTCTGGCCTTCCAGTGAAAACTCTCTGTTGAGAGTTGGAAATTCTGTGTTGAGTGAATATCTGCACTAAGAATCAGTTTTTTGGACTCAGAAAATGCTTCTGAGAGAATATCTGGCCTTCTCCTGGAAACTCTCTGTTGAGTGAATATCTGCACTAAGAATCACTTTTTTGGACTCTGAAAGTGCTTTTAAGAGCGTTTCTGGCCTTCCAGTGGAAACTCTTTTTGAGTGAATATCTGCAGTAAGAATCAATGTTTTGGGCTCAAAGTGCATATGAGAGCGTTTCTGGCCTTTTACTGGAAACTCTGTATTGAATGAATATCTGCACTAAGAATCACTATTTTGGACTCTGAAAGTGCTTCTGAGAGCGTTTCTGGCCTTCCAGTGGGAAATCTGTGTTGAGTGAATATCTGCACTAAGAATCACTTTTTTGGACTCTGAAAGTGCATTTGAGAGAGTTTCTGGCCTTCCAGTGAAAACTCTCTGTTGAGTGAATATCTGCAGTAAGAATCACTTTTTTGGACTCTGAAAGTGCTTTTGGGAGCGTTTCTGGCCATCTACTGGAAACTCTGTGTTGAGTGAATATCTGCACTAAGAATCACTGTGTTGGACTCTGAAAGTGCTTCTGAGAGAGTTTCTGGCCTTCTCCTGGAAACTCTGTGTTGAGTGAATATCTGCACTAAGAATCACTTTTTTGGACTCTGAAAGTGCTTCTGAGAGCGTTTCTGGCCTTCCAGTGGAAAATATGTGTTGAGTGAATATCTGCACTAAGAATCACTTTTTTGGACTCTGAAAGTGCTTTTGAGAGAGTTTCTGGCCTTCAAGTGAAAACTCTCAGTTGAGTGAATATCTGCAGTAAGAATCAATTTTTTGGACTCCGAAAGTTCATTTGTGAGTGTTTCTGGCCTTTTACTGGAAACTCTCTGTTGAGTGAATATCTGCAATAAGAATCACTTTTTTGGACTCTGAAAGTGGTTTTGAGAGAGTTTCTGGCCTTCCAGTGAAAACTCTCAGTTGAGTGAATATCTGCAGTAAGAATCAATTTTTGGACTCGAAAGTTCATTTGAGAGTGTTTCTGGCTTTTTACTGGAAACTCTCTGTTGAGTGAATATCTGCAGTAAGAATCACTTTTTTGGACTCTGAAAGTGCTTTTAAGAGCGTTTCTGGCCCTCCAGTGGAAACTCTTTTTGAGTGAATATCTGCAGTAAGAATCAATGTTTTGAGCTCAAAGTGCTTATGAGAGCGTTTCTGGCCTTTTACTGGAAACTCTGTATTGAATGAATATCTGCAGTAAGAATCACTATTTTGGACTCTGAAAGTGCTTCTGAGAGCGTTTCTGGCCTTCCAGTGGAAAATCTGTGTTGAGTGAATATCTGCACTAAGAATCACTTTTTTGGACTCTGAAAGTGCTTTTGAGAGAGTTTCTGGCCTTCCAGTGAAAACTGTCAGTTGAGTGAATATCTGCAGTAAGAATCACTTTTTTGGACTCTGAATGTGCTTTTGAGAACGTTTCTGGCCATTTACTGGAATTTCTGTATTGAGTGAATACCTGCACTAAGAATCACTTTTTTGGACTCTGAAAGTGCATTTGAGAGCGTTTCTGGCCATCTAGTGGAAACTCTGTGTTGAGTGAATATCTGCAATAAGAATCACTTTTTTGGACTCTGAAAGTGGTTTTGAGAGAGTTTCTGGCCTTCCAGTGAAAACTCTCAGTTGAGAGTTGGAAATTCTGTGTTGAGTGAATATCTGCACTAAGAATCAGTTTTTTGGACTCAGAAAATGCTTCTGAGAGAATATCTGGCCTTCTCCTGGAAACTCTCAGTTGAGTGAATATCTGCAGTAAGAATCAATTTTTGGACTCGAAAGTTCATTCGTGAGTGTTTCTGGCCTTTTACTGAAACTCTCTGTTGAGTGAATATCAGCACTAAGAATCACTTTTTGGACTCTGAAAGTGCATTTGAGAGCGTTTCTGGCCATCTAGTGGAAACTCTGTGTTGAGTGAATATATGCAATAAGAATCACTTTTTTGGACTCTGAAAGTGGTTTTGAGAGAGTTTCTGGCCTTCCAGTGAAAACTGTCAGTTGAGTGAATATCTGCAGTAAGAATCAATTTTTTGGACTCCGAAAGTTCATTTGAGAGTGTTATTGGCTTTTTACTGGAAACTCTCTGTTGAGTGAATATCTGCACTAAGAATCACTTTTTTGGACTCTGAAAGTGCATTTGAGAGCGTTTCTGGCCATCTAGTGGAAAGTCTGTGTTGAGTGAATATCTGCACTAAGAATCACTGCTTTGGACTCTTAAAGTGCTTCTGAGAGAGTTTCTGGCTTTCTCCTGGAAACTCTGTGTTGAGTGAATATCTGCACTAAGAATCACTTTTTTGGACTCTGAAAGTGCATTTGAGAGCGTTTCTGGCCATTTACTGGAAATTCTGTGTTGAGTGAATATCTGCACTAAGAATCACTTTTTTGGACTCAGAAAGTGCTTCTGAGAGAATATCTGGCCTTCTCCTGGAAACTCTCTGTTGAGTGAATATCTGCACTAAGAATCACTTTTTGGACTTTGAAAGTGCTTTTAAGAGCGTTTCTGGCCTTCCAGTGGAAACTCTTTTTGAGTGAATATCTGCAGTAAGAATCAATGTTTTGGGCTCAAAGTGCTTATGAGAGCGTTTCTGGCCTTTTACTGGAAACTCTGTATTGAATGAATATCTGCACTAAGAATCACTTTTTTGGACCCTGAAAGTGCTTTTGAGAGCGTTTCTGGCCTTCCAGTGAAAACTCTCTGTTGAGTGAATATCTGCAGTAAGAATCAATTTTTTGGACTACGAAAGTTCATTTGAGATGTTTCTGGCCTTTTACTGGAAACTCTCTGTTGAGTGAATATCTGCACTAAGAATCACTTTTTGGACTCTGAAAGTGCATTTTGAGAGCGTTTCTGGCCATCTAGTGGAAAGTCTGTGTTGAGTGAATACCTGCACTAAGAATCACTTTTTTGCACTCTGAAAGTGCTTTTGAAGAGTTTCTGGCCTTCCAGTGAAAACTCTCAGTTGAGTGAATATCTGCAGTAAGAATCAATTTTTTGGACTCCGAAAGTTCATTTGTGAGTGTTTCTGGCCTTTTACTGGAAACTCTCTGTTGAGTGAATATCTGCACTAAGAATCACTTTTTTGGACTCTGAAAGTGCATTTGAGAGCGTTTCTGGCCATGTAGTGGAAAGTCTGTGTTGAGCGAATATCTGCAATAAGAATCACTGTTTTGGACTCTGAAAGTGCTTCTGAGAGAGTTTCTGGCCTTCTCCTGGAAACTCTGTGTTGAGTGAATATCTGCAATAAGAATCACTGCTTTGGACTCTGAAAGTGGTTTTGAGAGAGTTTCTGGCCTTCTCCTGGAAACTCTGTGTTGAGTGAATATCTGCACTAAGAATCACTTTTTTGGACTCAGAAAGTGATTCTGAGAGAATATCTGGCCTTCTCCTGGAAACCCTCTGTTGAGTGAATATCTGCACTAAGAATCACTTTTTTGGACTCTGAAAGTGCTTTTGAGAGCGTTTCTGACCTTCCAGTGGAAACTCTTTTTGAGTGAATATCTGCAGTAAGAATAAATTTTTTGGGCTCAAAGTGCATATGAGAGCGTTTCTGGCCATTTACTGGAAACTCTGTATTGAATGAATATCTGCAATAAGAATCAGTATTTTGGACTCTGAAAGTGCTTCTGAGAGCGTTTCTGGCCTTTCAGTGGAAAATCTGTGTTGAGTGAATATCTGCACTAAGAATCACTTTTTTGGACTCTGAAAGTGCTTTTGAGAGAGTTTCTGGCCTTCCAGTGAAAACTCTCTGTTGAGTGAATATCTGCAGTAAGAATCACTTTTTTGGACTCTGAAAGTGCTTTTGAGAGCGTTTCTGGCCATCTACTGGAAACTCTGTGTTGAGTGAATATCTGCACTAAGAATCACTGTTTTGGACTCTGAAAGTGCTTCTGAGAGAGTTTCTGGCCTTCTCCTGGAAACTCTGTGTTGAGTGAATATCTGCACTAAGAATCACTTTTTGGACTCTGAAAGTGCTTCTGAGAGCGTTTCTGGCCTTCCAGTGGAAAATATGTGTTGAGTGAATATCTGCACTAAGAATCACTTTTTGGACTCTGAAAGTGCTTTTGAGAGAGTTTCTGGCCTTCAAGTGAAAAACTCTCTGTTGAGTGAATATCTGCAGTAAGAATCAATTTTTGACTCAAAGTTCATTTGAGAGTGTTTCTGGCCTTTACTGGAAACTCTCTGTTGAGTGAATATCTGCACTAAGAATCACTGTTTTGACCTCTGAAAGTGCATTTGAGAGCGTTTCTGGCCATCTAGTGGAAAGTCTGTGTTGAGTGAATATCTGCAATAAGAATCACTGCTTTGGACTCTTAAAGTGCTTCTGAGAGAGTTTCTGGCCTTCTCCTGGAAACTCTGTGTTGAGTGAATATCTGCACTAAGAATCACTTTTTTGGACCCTGAAAGTGCATTTGAGAGCGTTTCTGGCCATTTACTGGAAATTCTGTGTTGAGTGAATATTTGCACTAAGAATCACTTTTTTGGACTCAGAAAGTGCATTTGAGAGAATATCTGGCCTTCTCCTGGAAACTCTCTGTTGAGTGAATATCTGCACTAAGAATCACTTTTTTGGACTCTGAAAGTGCTTTTAAGAGCGTTTCTGGCCTTCCAGTGGAAACTCTTTTTGAGTGAATATCTGCAGTAAGAATCAATGTTTTGGGCTCAAAGTGCTTATGAGAGCGTTTCTGGCCTTTTACTGGAAACTCTGTATTGAATGAATATCTGCAGTAAGAATCACTATTTTGGACTCTGAAAGTGCTTCTGAGAGCGTTTCTGGCCTTCCAGTGGAAAATCTGTGTTGAGTGAATATCTGCACTAAGAATCACTTTTTTGGACTCTGAAAGTGCTTTTGAGAGAGTTTCTGGCCTTCCAGTGAAAACTGTCAGTTGAGTGAATATCTGCAGTAAGAATCACTTTTTTGGACTCTGAAAGTGCTTTGAGAACGTTTCTGGCCATTTACTGGAAATTCTGTATTGAGTGAATACCTGCACTAAGAATCACTTTTTTGACCTCTGAAAGTGCATTTGAGAGCGTTTCTGGCCATCTAGTGGAAAGTCTGTGTTGAGTGAATATCTGCACTAAGAATCACTTTTTTGGACCCTGAAAGTGCATTTGAGAGCGTTTCTGGCCATTTACTGGAAATTCTGTGTTGAGTGAATATTTGCACTAAGAATCACTTTTTGGACTCAGAAAGTGCTTCTGAGAGAATATCTGCCTTCTCCTGGAAACTCTCTGTTGAGTGAATATCTGCACTAAGAATCACTTTTTGGACTCTGAAAGTGCTTTTAAGAGCGTTTCTGGCCTTCCAGTGGAAACTCTTTTGAGTGAATATCTGCAGTAAGAATCAATGTTTTGGGCTCAAAGTGCTTTTGAGAGCGTTTCTGGCCTTTACTGGAAACTCTGTATTGAATGAATATCTGCAGTAAGAATCACTATTTTGGACTCTGAAAGTGCTTCTGAGAGCGTTTCTGGCCTTCCAGTGGAAAATCTGTGTTGAGTGAATATCTGCACTAAGAATCACTTTTTTGGACTCTGAAAGTGCTTTTGAGAGAGTTTCTGGCCTTCCAGTGAAAAAACTGTCAGTTGAGTGAATATCTGCAGTAAGAATCACTTTTTGGACTCTGAAAGTGCTTTGAGAACGTTTCTGGCCATTTACTGGAAATTCTGTATTGAGTGAATACCTGCACTAAGAATCACTTTTTTGGACCCTGAAAGTGCTTTTGAGAGCGTTTCTGGCCTTCCAGTGAAAACTCTCTGTTGAGTGAATATCTGCAGTAAGAATCAATTTTTGGACTCTGAAAGTGCATTTGAGAGTGTTTCTGGCCTTTTACTGGAAACTCTCTGTTGAGTG
This sequence comes from Megalops atlanticus, assembly GCA_019176425.1. Classification (NCBI taxonomy): domain Eukaryota; kingdom Metazoa; phylum Chordata; class Actinopteri; order Elopiformes; family Megalopidae; genus Megalops; species Megalops atlanticus. The sequence continues at coordinate 37,971 of JAFDVH010000029.1, read as the reverse complement.
AATATCTGCACTAAGAATCACTTTTTTGGACTCTAAAAGTGCATTTGAGAGCGTTTTTGGCCATCTAGTGGAAAGTCTTTGTTGAGTGAATATCTGCTCTAAGAATCACTTTTTTGGACTCTGAAAGTGCTTTTGAAGAGTTTCTGGCCTTCCAGTGAAAAACTCTCAGTTGAGTGAATATCTGCAGTAAGAATCAATTTTTGGACTCCGAAAGTTCATTTGAGAACGTTTCTGGCCATTTACTGGAAATTCTGTGTTGAGTGAATACCTGCACTAAGAATCACTTTTTTGGACCCTAAAAGTGCATTTGAGAGCGTTTCTGGCCTTCCAGTGAAAAATCTCTGTTGAGTGAATATCTGCAGTAAGAATCACTTTTTTGGACTCTGAGAGTGCTTTTGAGAGCGTTTCTGGCCATCTACTGGAAACTCTGTGTTGAGTGAATATCTGCACTAAGAATCACTTTTTTGGACTCAGAAAGTGCTTCTGAGAGAATATCTGGCCTTCTCCTGGAAACTCTCTGTTGAGTGAATATCTGCACTAAGAATCACTTTTTTGGACTCTGAAAGTGCTTTTAAGAGCGTTTCTGGCCTTCCAGTGGAAACTCTTTTTGAGTGAATATCTGCAGTAAGAATCACTTTTTTGGACTCTGAAAGTGCTTTTGAGAGCGTTTCTGGCCATTTACTGGAAATTCTGTGTTGAGTGAATATCTGCACTAAGAATCACTTTTTTGGTCTCAGAAAGTGCTTCTGAGAGAGTTTCTGGCCTTCTCCTGAAAACTCTGTGTTGAGTGAATATCTGCACTAAGAATCACTTTTTTGGACTCTGAAAGTGCTTTTGAGAGCGTTTCTGTCCATTTACTGGAAATTCTGTGTTGAGTGAATATCTGCACTAAGAATCACTTTTTTGGACTCTGAAAGTGCTTTTGAAGAGTTTCTGGCCTTCCAGTGAAAACTCAGTTGAGTGAATATCTGCAGTAAGAATCAATTTTTGGACTCTGAAAAGTTCATTTGAGAGCGTTTCTGGCCTTTTACTGAAACTCTCTGTTGAGTGAATATCTGCAATAAGAATCACTTTTTTGGACTCAGAAAGTGCTTCTGAGAGCGTTTCTGGCCTTTTACTGGAAAGTCTGTGTTGAGTGAATATCTGCACTAACAATTTTTTTTTTGGACTCTGAAAATGCATTTGAGAGCGTTTCTGGCCTTCCAGTGTAAACTCTGTGTTGAGTGAATATCTGCAGTAGGAATCAATTTTTTGGACTCTAAAAGTGCATTTGAGAGCATTTCTGGCCTTCCAGTGGAAACTCTCTGTTGAGCGAATATTTGCAGTAAGAATCAATTTTGGACTCTGAAAATGCTTTTGAGAGAGTTTCTGGCCTTTACTGGAAACTCTGTGTTGAGTGAATATCTGCACTAAGAATCACTTTTTGGACTCTGAAAGTGCTTCTGAGAGCGTTTCTGGCCTTCCAGTGAAAAGTCTGTGTTGAGTGAATATTTGCAGTAAGAATCAATTTTTGGACTCTGAAAATGCATTCGAGAGTTTCTGGGCCTTTACTGGAAACTCTGTGTTGAGTGAATATCTGCAATAACAATCACTTTTTTGGACTCAGAAAGTGCATTGGAGAGCCTTTCTGGCCTTTTACTGGAAACTCTGTGTTGAGTGAATATTTGCAGTAAGAATCATTTTTTGGACTCTGAAAATGCATTTGAGAGCGTTTCTGGCCTTTTACTGGAAACTCTGTGTTGAGTGAATATCTGCACTAATAATCACTTTTTTGGACTCTGAAAATGCATTTGACAGCGTTTCTGGCCTTTTACTGGAAACTCTGTGTTGAGTGAATATCTGCACTAAGAATCACTTTTTTGGACTCAGAAAGTGCATTTGAGAGCGTTTCTGGCCTTCCAGTGAAAAGTCTGTGTTGAGTGAATATTTGCGGTAAGAATCAATTTTTTGGACTCTGAAAATGCATTTGAGAGTGTTTCTGGCCCTTTACTGGAAACTCTGTGTAGAGTGAATATCTGCACTAAGAATCACTTTTTTGGACTCAGAAAGTGCATTTGAGAGCGTTCACAGTGATAAGTCTGTGTTGAGTGAATATTTGCAGTAAGAATCAATTTTTTGGACTCTGAAAATGCATTTGAGAGCGTTTTTGGCCTTCTACTGGAAACTCTGTGTTGAGTGAATATCTGCACTAAGAATCACTTTTTTGGACGCAGAAAGTGCTTCTGAGAGCGTTTCTGGCCTTCCAGTGAAAAGTCTGTGTTGAGTGAATTTTGCAGTAAGAATCAATTTTTTGGACTCTGAAAATGCATTTCAGAGAGTTTCTGGCCCTTTACTGGAAACTCTGTGTTGAGTGAATATCTGCACTAACAATCACTTTTTTGGACTCTGAAAATGCATTTGAGAGAGTTTCTGGCCTTTTACTGGAAACTCTGTGTCGAGTGAATATCTGCACTAAGAATCATTTTTTTGGACTCTGAAAGTGCTTCTGAGAGAGTTTCTGGCCTTCCCCAGGAACCTGTATGTTGAGAGAATATCTGCAGTAAGAATCACTTTTTTGGACTCTAAAAGTGCATTTGAGAGCGTTTCTGGCCTTTTACTGGAAACTCTGTGTTGAGTGAATATCTGCACTAACAATCAATTTTTTGGACTCCGAAAATGCATTTGAGAGAGTTTCTGGCCCTTTACTGGAAACGCTGTGTTGAGTGAATATCTGCACTAAGAATCACTTTTTTGGACTCAGAAAGTGCATTTCAGAGCGTTTCTGGCCTTTTTCTGGAAACTCTGTGTTGAGTGAATATTTGCAGTAAGAATCAATTTTTTGGACTCTGAAAATGCATTTGAGAGCGTTTCTGGCCTTTTACTGAAACTCTGTGTTGAGTGAATATCTGCACTAAGAATCACTTTTTGGACTCAGAAAGTGCATTTGAGAGCGTTTCTGGCCTTCCAGTGAAAAGTCTGTGTTGAGTGAATATTTGCAGTAAGAATCAATTTTTTGGACTCTGAAAATGCATTTGAGAGCGTTTCTGGCCTTTTACTGGAAACTCTGTGTTGAGTGAATATCTGCACTAAGAATCAATTTTTTTGGACTCAGAAAGTGCATTTGAGAGCGTTTCTGGCCTTCCAGTGAAAATTCTGTGTTGAGTGAATATTTGCAGTAAGAATCAATTTTTGGACTCTGAAAATGCATTTGAGAGCGTTTTCTGGCCTTTACTGAAACTCTGTGTTGAGTGAATATTTGCACTTACAATCACTTTTTTGGACTCTGAAAGTGCTTCTGAGAGAGTTTCTGTTCTTCTCCTGGAAACTCTGTGTTGAGTGAAGATCTGCACTTACAATCACTTTTTTTGGACTCTGAAAGTGCTTCTGAGAGCGTTTCTGGCCTTCCAGTGAAAATTCTGTGTTGAGTGAATATTTGCAGTGAGAATCAATTTTTTGGACTCAGACAGTGCATTTGAGAGACTTTCTGGCCTTTTACTGGAAACTCTGTGTTGAGTGAATATCTGCACAAACAATCACTTTTTTGGACTCCGAAAGTGCATTTGGAATCGTTTCTGGCCTTCCAGTGTAAACTCTGTGTTGAGTGAATATCTCACTAAGAATCACTGTTTTGGACTCTGAAAGTGCTTTTGAGAGAGTTTCTGGCCTTCCCCAGGAACCTCTATGTTGAGAGAATATCTGCAGTAAGAATCACTTTTTTGGACTCTAAAAGTGCATTTGAGAGCATTTCTGGCCTTCCAGTGGAAACTCTGTGTTGAGTGAATATCTGCACTAAGCCTCACTGTTTTGGATTTAGAAAGTGCTTCTGAGAGAGTTTCTGGCATTCTCCAGGAAACTCTGTGTAGAGTTAATATCTGCACTAAGAATCAATTTTTTGGACTCAGAAAAGTGCATTTGAGAGTATTTCTGGCCTTCCAATGGAAACTCTCTGTTGAGTGAATATTTGCAGTAAGAATCAATTTTTGGACTCTGAAAATGCATTTGAGAGAGTTTCTGGCCTTTTACTGGAAACTCTGTGTTGAGTGAATATCTGCACTAAGAATCACTTTTTGGACTCAGAAAGTGCATTTGAGAGCGTTTCTGGCCTTCCAGTGAAAATTCTGTGTTGAGTGAATATTTGCAGTAAGAATCACTGTTTTGGACTCTGAAAATGCATTTGAGAGCGTTTCTGGCCTTCCAGTGAAACTCTGTGTTGAGTGAATATTTGCACTAAGAATCACTTTTTGGACTCTGAAATGCATTTGAGAGCGTTTCTGGCCTTTTACTGGAAACTCTGTGTTGAGTGAATATCTGCACTAAGAATCACTTTTTGGACTCTGAAAGTGCATTTGAGAGCGTTTCTGGCCTTCCACTGGAAACTCTGTGTTGAGTGAATATTTGCAGTAAGAATCAATTTTTGGACTCAGAAAGTGCATTTGAGAGCGTTTCTGGCCTATTACTGGAAACTCTGTGTTGAGTGAATATCTGCACTAAGAATCACTTTTGGACTCAGAAATTGCATCTGAGAGCGTTTCTGGCCTTTTACTGGAAACTCTGTGTTGAGTGAATATCTGCACTAAGAATCACTTTTGGACTCTGAAAAGTGCTTTTGAGAGAGTTTCTGGCCTTCTCCTGGAAACTCTGTGTTGAGTGAATATCTGCACTAAGAATCACTTTTGGACTCTGAAAGTGCTTTGAGAGAGTTTCTGGCCTTCCAGTGAAAATTCTGTGTTGAGTGAATATTTGCAGTAAGAATCACTTTTTGGACTCAGAAAGTGCATTTGAGAGCATTTCTGGCCTTCCAGTGGAAACTCTGTGTTGAGTGAATATCTGCACTAAGAATCACTTTTTGGACTCTGAAAGTGCTTCTGAGAGCGTTTCTGGCCTTCCACTGGAAAGTCTGTGTTGAGTGAATATCTGCACTAAGAATCACTTTTTTGGACTCTGAAAGTGCATTTCAGAGAGTTTCTGGCCTTTACTGGAAACTCTGTGTTGAGTGAATATCTGCACTAACAATCACTTTTTTGGACTCTGAAAATGCATTTGAGAGAGTTTCTGGCCTTTACTGGAAACTCTGTGTTGAGTGAATATCTGCACTAAGAATCACTTTTTTGGACTCTGAAGGTGCTTCTGAGAGACTTTCTGGCCTTCCCCAGGAACCTGTACGTTGAGAGAATATCTGCAGTAAGAATCACTTTTTTGGACTCTAAAAGTGCATTTGAGAGCGTTTCTGGCCTTTTACTGGAAACTCTGTGTTGAGTGAATATCTGCACTAACAATCACTTTTTGGACTCTGAAAATGCATTTGAGAGCGTTTCTGGCCTTTTACTGGAAACTCTGTGTTGAGTGAATATCTGCACTAAGAATCACTTTTTTGGACTCTGAAAGTGCTTCTGAGAGCGTTTCTGGCCTTTCAGTGAAAAGTCTGTGTTGAGTGAATATTTGCAGTAAGAATGAATTTTTTTGGACTCTGAAAATGCATTTGAGAGAGTTTCTGGCCTTTTACTGGAAACTCTGTGTTGAGTGAATATCTGCACTAAGAATCACTTTTTGACTCAGAAAGTGCATTTGAGAGCATTTCTGGCCTTTTCTGGAAACTCTGTGTTGAGTGAATATTTGCAGTAAGAATCAATTTTTTGGACTCAGAAAGTGCATTTGAGAGACTTTCTGGCCTTTTACTGGAAACTCTGTGTTGAGTGAATATCTGCACTAACAATCACTTTTTGGACTCAGAAAGTGCATTTGAGAGCGTTTCTGGCCTTCCAGTGAAACTCTGTGTTGAGTGAATATCTCACTAAGAATCACTGTTTTGGACTCTGAAAGTGCTTTTGAGAGAGTTTCTGGCCTTCCCAGGAAACTCTATGTTGAGAGAATATCTGCAGTAAGAATCACTTTTTTGGACTCTAAAGTGCATTTGAGAGCATTTCTGGCCTTCCAGTGGAAACTCTGTGTTGAGTGAATATCTGCAGTAAGAATCAATGTTTTGGGCTCTGAAAGTGCTTCTGAGAGAGTTTCTGGCATTTTACTGGAAACTCTGTGTTGAGTTGAATATCTGCACTAAGAATCACTTTTTGGACTCTGAAAGTGCATTTGAGAGCGTTTCTGGCCTTCCAGTGGAAAGTCTGTGTTGAGTGAATATTTGCACTAAGAATCACTTTTTGGACTCTGAAAGTGCTTTTGAGAGCGTTTCTGGCCTTTTACTGGAAACTCTGTGTTGAGTGAATATCTGCACTAAGAATCAATTTTTGGACTCAGAAAGTGCATTTGAGAGAGTTTCTGGCCTTCCAGTGAAAACTCTGTGTTGAGTGAATATTTGCAGTAAGAATCAATTTTTTGGACTCTGAAAATGCATTTGAGAGCGTTTCTGGCCTTTTACTGGAAACTCTGTGTTGAGTGAATATTTGCACTAAGAATCACTTTTTTGGACTCTGAAAGTGCATTTGAGAGAGTTTCTGTTCTTCTCCTGGAAACTCTGTGTTGAGTGAATATCTGCACTTACAATCACTTTTTGGACTCTGAAAGTGCTTTTGAGAGAGTTTCTGGCCTTCCAGTGAAAACTCTGTGTTGAGTGAATATTTGCAGTAAGAATCAATTTTTGGACTCAGAAAGTGCATTTGAGAGACTTTCTGGCCTTTTACTGGAAACTCTGTGTTGAGTGAATATCTGCACTAAGAATCAATTTTGGACTCTGAAAGTGCATTTGAGAGCTTTCTGGCCTTCCAGTGAAACTCTGTGTTGAGTGAATATCTGCACTAAGAATCACTTTTTTGGACTCTGAAAGTGCATTTTGAGAGAGTTTCTGGCCTTCCAGTGGAAACTCTGTGTTGAGTGAATATCTGCACTAAGAATCACTTTTTTGGACTCTGAAAGTGCTTTTGAGAGAGTTTCTGGCCTTCCAGTGGAAACTCTGTGTTGAGTGAATATCTGCAGTAAGAATCACTTTTTGGACTCTGAAAGTGCATTTGAGAGCGTTTCTGGCCTTTACTGGAAACTCTGTGTTGAGTGAATATCTGCACTAAGAATCACTTTTGGACTCAGAAAGTGCTTTTGAGAGCGTTTCTGGCCTTCCCTGGAAACTCTGTGTTGAGTGAATATCTGCACTAAGAATCAATTTTTTGGACTCTGAAAGTGCATTTGAGAGCGTTTCTGGCCTTTACTGGAAACTCTGTGTTGAGTGAATATCTGCAGTAAGAATCAATTTTTGGACTCTGAAAGTGCATTTGAGAGCGTTTCTGGCCTTCCAGTGAAAACTCTGTGTTGAGTGAATATCTGCACTAAGAATCACTTTTTGGACTCTGAAAATGCATTTGAGAGCGTTTTCTGGCCTTCCACTGGAAACTCTGTGTTGAGTGAATATTTGCAGTAAGAATCAATTTTTGGACTCTGAAATGCATTTGAGAGCGTTTCTGGCCTTTACTGGAAACTCTGTGTTGAGTGAATATCTGCACTAAGAATCACTTTTTGGACTCTGAAAGTGCATTTGAGAGCGTTTCTGGCCTTCTACTGGAAACTCTGTGTTGAGTGAATATCTGCACTAAGAATCACTTTTTGGACTCTGAAAGTGCTTCTGAGAGCGTTTCTGGCCTTTTACTGGAAACTCTGTGTTGAGTGAATATCTGCACTAACAATCACTTTTTTGGACTCAGAAAGTGCTTTTGAGAGACTTTCTGGCCTTCCAGTGGAAACTCTGTGTTGAGTGAATATCTGCACTAAGAATCACTTTTTGGACTCTGAAAGTGCATTTGAGAGCGTTTCTGGCCTTTCAGTGGAAACTCTGTGTTGAGTGAATATCTGCACTAAGAATCACTTTTTGGACTCTGAAAGTGCATTTGAGAGCGTTTCTGGCCTTCCAGTGGAAACTCTGTGTTGAGTGAATATCTGCAGTAAGAATCACTTTTGGACTCTGAAAGTGCATTTGAGAGAGTTTCTGGCCTTCCCAGGAAACTCTGTGTTGAGTGAATATCTGCACTAAGAATCACTTTTTGGACCCAGAAAGTGCTTTGAGAGCGTTTCTGGCCATTTACTGGAAACTCTGTGTTGAGTGAATATCTGCACTAAGAATCACTTTTTGGACTCTGAAAGTGCATTTGAGAGAGTTTCTGGCCTTTACTGGAAACTCTGTGTTGAGTGAATATCTGCACTAAGAATCACTTTTTGGACTCTGAAAGTGCATTTGAGAGCGTTTCTGGCCTTTTACTGGAAACTCTGTGTTGAGTGAATATCTGCACTAAGAATCACTTTTGGACTCTGAAAGTGCTTTTGAGAGCGTTTCTGGCCTTCCAGTGGAAACTCTGTGTTGAGTGAATATCTGCAGTAAGAATCAATTTTTTGGACTCTGAAAGTGCATTTGAGAGCGTTTCTGGCCATTTACTGAAACTCTGTGTTGAGTGAATATCTGCACTAAGAATCACTTTTTTTTGGACTCTGAAAATGCATTTGAGAGAGTTTCTGGCCTTTACTGGAAACTCTGTGTTGAGTGAATATCTGCACTAAGAATCACTTTTTGGACTCTGAAAGTGCTTTTGAGAGAGTTTCTGGCCTTTAGTGGAAACTCTGTGTTGAGTGAATATCTGCAGTAAGAATCAATTTTTGGACTCTGAAAGTGCATTTGAGAGAGTTTCTGGCCTTTTACTGGAAACTCTGTGTTGAGTGAATCAATTTTGTGGACTCTGAAAGTGCTTTTGAGAGTGTTTCTGGCCTTCCAGTGGAAACTCTCTGTTGAGTGAATATCTGCAGTAAGAATCACTTTTTGGACTCTGAAAGTGCATTTGAGAGAGTTTCTGGCCTTCTACTGGAAATTCTGTGTTGAGTGAATATCTGCACTAAGAATCACTTTTTGGACTCTGAAAGTGCATTTGAGAGAGTTTCTGGCCTTCCAGTGAAAACTCTGTGTTGAGTGAATATCTGCACTAAGAATCACTTTTTGGACTCTGAAAGTGCATTTGAGAGTGTTTCTGGCCATTCTCCTGGAAATTCTGTGTTGAGTGAATATCTGCACTAAGAATCACTTTTTGGACTCTGAAAGTGCTTTTGAGAGAGTTTCTGGCCTTCTCCTGGAAACTCTGTGTTGAGTGAATATCTGCACTAAGAATCACTTTTTGGACTCTGAAAGTGCTTTTGAGAGCGTTTCTGGCCTTCCACTGGAAACTCTTGTTGAGTGAATATCTGCAGTAAGAATCAATTTTTGGACTCAGAAGTGCATTTGAGAGCGTTTCTGGCCTTTTACTGGAAACTCTGTGTTGAGTGAATATCTGCACTAAGAATCACTTTTTGGACTGAAAGTGCATTTTGAGAGCATTTCTGGCCTTCCACTGAAACTCTGTGTTGAGTGAATATCTGCACTAAGAATCACATTTTTTGGACTCTGAAAGTGCATTTGAGAGCGTTTCTGGCCTTTACTGAAACTCTGTGTTGAGTGAATATCTGCACTAAGAATCACTTTTGGACTCTGAAAGTGCATTTGAGAGCGTTTCTGGCCTTCCAGTGGAAACTCTGTGTTGAGTGAATATCTGCAGTAAGAATCACTTTTTGGACTCTGAAAGTGGATTTGAGAGCGTTTCTGGCCTTTACTGGAAACTCTGTGTTGAGTGAATATCTGCAGTAAGAATCAATTTTTGGACTCTCTGAAATGCATTTGAGAGCGTTTCTGGCCTTTAGTGGAAACTCTGTGTTGAGTGAATATTTGCAGTAAGAATCAATTTTTGGACTCTGAAAAGTGCACTGAGAGAGTTTCTGGCCTTTACTGGAAACTCTGTGTTGAGTGAATATCTGCACTAACAATCACTTTTTGGACTCTGAAAGTGCTTTTGAGAGCGTTTCTGGCCTTCCAGTGGAAACTCTGTGTTGAGTGAATATCTGCACTAAGAATCACTTTTTTGGACTCTGAAAGTGCTTCTGAGAGAGTTTCTGGCCTTCCAGTGGAAAATCTGTGTTGAGTGAATATCTGCACTAAGAATCACTTTTTTGGACTCTGAAAGTGCTTTTGAGAGAGTTTCTGGCCTTCAAGTGAAAACTCTCAGTTGAGTGAATATCTGCAGTAAGAATCAATTTTTTGGACTCTGAAAGTTCATTTGAGAGTGTTTCTGGCCTTTTACTGGAAACTCTGTGTTGAGTGAATATCTGCACTAAGAATCACTTTTTTGGACTCTGAAAGTGCATTTGAGAGCGTTTCTGGCCATCTAGTGGAAAGTCTGTGTTGAGTGAATATCTGCACTAAGAATCACTGTTTTGGACTCTGAAAGTGCTTCTGAGAGAGTTTCTGGCCTTCTCCTGGAAACTCTGTGTTGAGTGAATACCTGCACTAAGAATCACTTTTTTGGACTCTGAAAGTGCTTTTGAGAGCGTTTCTTTCCATTTACTGGAAATTCTGTGTTGAGTGAATATCTGCAATAAGAATCACTTTTTTGGACTCAGAAAGTGCTTATGAGAGAATATCTGGCCTTCTCCTGGAAACTCTCTGTTGAGTTAATATCTGCACTAAAAATCAGTATTTTGGACTCTGAAAGTGCTTCTGAGAGCGTTTCTGGCCTTCCAGTGGAAAATATGTGTTGAGTGAAAATCTGCACTAAGAATCACTTTTTTGGACTCTGAAAGTGCTTTTGAGAGAGTTTCTGGCCTTCAAGTGAAAACTCTCAGTTGAGTGAATATCTGCAGTAAGAATCAATTTTTTGGACTCTGAAAGTTCATTTGAGAGTGTTTCTGGCCTTTTACTGGAAACTCTCTGTTGAGTGAATATCTGCACTAAGAATCACTTTTTTGGACTCTGAAAGTGGTTTTGAGAGAGTTTCTGGCCTTCCAGTGAAAACTCTCAGTTGAGTGAATATCTGCAGTAAGAATCACTTTTTTGGACTCTGAAAGTGCATTTGAGAGCGTTTCTGGCCATCTAGTGGAAAGTCTGTGTTGAGTGAATATCTGCAATAAGAATCACTGCTTTGGACTCTGAAAGTGCTTCTGAGAGAGTTTCTGGCCTTCTCCTGGAAACTCTGTGTTGAGTGAATATCTGTACTAAGAATCACTTTTTGGACCTGAAAGTGCATTTGACAGCGTTTCTGGCCATTTACTGGAAATTCTGTGTTGAGTGAATATCTGCACTAAGAATCACTTTTTTGGACTCAGAAAGTGCTTCTGAGAGAATATCTGGCCTTTTCCTGGAAACTCTCTGTTGAGTGAATATCTGCACTAAAAATCATTTTTTTGGACTCTGAAAGTGCTTTTAAGAGCGTTTCTGGCCTTCCAGTGGAAACTCTTTTTGAGTGAATATCTGCAGTAAGAATCAATGTTTTGGGCTCAAAGTGCATATGAGAGCGTTTCTGGCCTTTTACTGGAAACTCTGTATTGAATGAATATCTGCAATAAGAATGACTGTTTTGGACTCTGAAAGTGCTTCTGAGAGAGTTTCTGGCCTTCTCCTGGAAACTCTGTGTTGAGTGAATATCTTCACTAAGAATCACTTTTTTGGACTCTGAAAGTGGTTTTGAGAGAGTTTCTGGTCTTCAAGTGAAAACTCTCAGTTGAGTGAATATCTGCAGTAAGAATCAATTTTTTGGACTCTGAAAGTTCATTTGAGAGTGTTTCTGGCCTTTTACTGGAAACTCTGTGTTGAGTGAATATCTGCACTAAGAATCACTTTTTTGGACTCTGAAAGTGCATTTGAGAGCGTTTCTGGCCATCTAGTGGAAAGTCTGTGTTGAGTGAATATCTGCACTAAGAATCACTGTTTTGGACTCTGAAAGTGCTTCTGAGAGAGTTTCTGGCCTTTTCCTGGAAACTCTGTGTTGAGTGAATATCTGCACTAAGAATCACTTTTTTGGACTCTGAAAGTGCTTTTGAGAGCGTTTCTTTCCATTTACTGGAAATTCTGTGTTGAGTGAATATCTGCACTAAGAATCACTTTTTTGGACCCTGAAAGTGCATTTGAGAGCGTTTCTGGCCATTTACTGGAAATTCTGTGTTGAGTGAATATCTGCACTAAGAATCACTTTTTTGTACTCAGAAAGTGCTTCTGAGAGAATATCTGGCCTTCTCCTGGAAACTCTCTGTTGAGTGAATATCTGCACTAAGAATCACTTTTTGGACTCTGAAAGTGCTTTTAAGAGCGTTTCTGGCCTTCCAGTGGAAACTCTTTTGAGTGAATATCTGCAGTAAGAATCAATTTTTGGGCTCAAAGTGCATATGAGAGCGTTTCTGGCCTTTTACTGGAAACTCTGTATTGAATGAATATCTGCACTAAGAATCACTATTTTGGACTCTGAAAGTGCTTCTGAGAGCGTTTCTGGCCTTCCAGTGGAAAGTCTGTGTTGAGTGAATATCTGCAATAAGAATGACTGTTTTGGACTCTGAAAGTGCTTCTGAGAGAGTTTCTGGCCTTCTCCTGGAAACTCTGTGTTGAGTGAATATCTTCACTAAGAATCACTTTTTTGGACTCTGAAAGTGGTTTTGAGAGAGTTTCTGGTCTTCAAGTGGAAACTCTCTGTTGAGTGAATATCTGCAGTAAGAATCAATTTTTGGACTCTGAAAGTTCATTTGAGAGTGTTTCTGGCCTTTTACTGGAAACTCTGTGTTGAGTGAATATCTGCACTAAGAATCACTTTTTTGGACTCTGAAAGTGCATTTGAGAGCGTTTCTGGCCATCTAGTGGAAAGTCTGTGTTGAGTGAATATCTGCACTAAGAATCACTGTTTTGGACTCTGAAAGTGCTTCTGAGAGAGTTTCTGGCCTTCTCCTGGAAACTCTGTGTTGAGTGAATATCTGCACTAAGAATCACTTTTTTGGACTCTGAAAGTGCTTTTGAGAGCGTTTCTTTCCATTTACTGGAAATTCTGTGTTGAGTGAATATCTGCACTAAGAATCACTTTTTTGGACTCTGAAAGTGCTTTTAAGAGCGTTTCTGGCCTTCCAGTGGAAACTCTTTTTGAGTGAATATCTGCAGTAAGAATCAATGTTTTGGGCTCTGAAAGTGCATATGAGAGCGTTTCTGGCCTTTTACTGGAAACTCTGTATTGAATGAATATCTGCACTAAGAATCACTATTTTGGACTCTGAAAGTGCTTCTGAGAGCGTTTCTGGCCTTCCAGTGGAAAGTCTGTGTTGAGTGAATATCTGCAATAAGAATGACTGTTTTGGACTCTGAAAGTGCTTCTGAGAGAGTTTCTGGCCTTCTCCTGGAAACTCTGTGTTGAGTGAATATCTTCACTAAGAATCACTTTTTTGGACTCTGAAAGTGGTTTTGAGAGAGTTTCTGGTCTTCAAGTGAAACTCTCAGTTGAGTGAATATCTGCAGTAAGAATCAATTTTTTGGACTCTGAAAGTTCATTTGAGAGTGTTTCTGGCCTTTTACTGGAAACTCTGTGTTGAGTGAATATCTGCACTAAGAATCACTTTTTTGGACTCTGAAAGTGCATTTGAGAGCGTTTCTGGCCATCTAGTGGAAAGTCTGTGTTGAGTGAATATCTGCACTAAGAATCACTGTTTTGGACTCTGAAAGTGCTTCTGAGAGAGTTTCTGGCCTTCTCCTGGAAACTCTGTGTTGAGTGAATATCTGCACTAAGAATCACTTTTTTGGACTCTGAAAGTGCTTTTGAGAGCGTTTCTTTCCATTTACTGGAAATTCTGTGTTGAGTGAATATCTGCACTAAGAATCACTTTTTTGGACTCAGAAAGTGCTTATGAGAGAATATCTGGCCTTCTCCTGGAAACTCTCTGTTGAGTGAATATCTGCACTAAGAATCACTTTTTTGGACTCTGAAAGTGCTTTTAAGAGCGTTTCTGGCCTTCCAGTGGAAACTCTTTTTGAGTGAATATCTGCAGTAAGAATCAATTTTTTGGGCTGAAAGTGCATATGAGAGCGTTTCTGGCCTTTTACTGGAAACTCTGTATTGAATGAATATCTGCACTAAGAATCACTTTTTTGGACTCTGAAAGTGGTTTTGAGAGAGTTTCTGGCCTTCCAGTGAAAACTCTCAGTTGAGTGAATATCTGCAGTAAGAATCACTTTTTTGGACTCTGAAAGTGCATTTGAGAGCGTTTCTGGCCATCTAGTGGAAAGTCTGTGTTGAGTGAATATCTGTACTAAGAATCACTTTTTTGGACTCTGAAAGTACATTTGAGAGCGTTTCTGGCCATCTAGTGGAAAGTCTGTGTTGAGTGAATATCTGCAATAAGAATCACTGCTTTGGACTCTGAAAGTGCTTCTGAGAGAGTTTCTGGCCTTCTCCTGGAAACTCTGTGTTGAGTGAATATCTGTACTAAGAATCACTTTTTTGGACCCTGAAAGTGCATTTGAGAGCGTTTCTGGCCATTTACTGGAAATTCTGTGTTGAGTGAATATCTGCACTAAGAATCACTTTTTTGGACTCAGAAAGTGCTTCTGAGAGAATATCTGGCCTTCTCCTGGAAACTCTCTGTTGAGTGAATATCTGCACTAAAAATCATTTTTTTGGACTCTGAAAGTGCTTTTAAGAGCGTTTCTGGCCTTCCAGTGGAAACTCTTTTTGAGTGAATATCTGCAGTAAGAATCAATGTTTTGGGCTCAAAGTGCATATGAGAGCGTTTCTGGCCTTTTACTGGAAACTCTGTATTGAATGAATATCTGCACTAAGAATCACTATTTTGGACTCTGAAAGTGCTTCTGAGAGCGTTTCTGGCCTTCCAGTGGAAAATCTGTGTTGAGTGAATATCTGCACTAAGAATCACTTTTTTGGACTCTGAAAGTGCTTTTGAGAGAGTTTCTGGTCTTCAAGTGAAAACTCTCAGTTGAGTGAATATCTGCAGTAAGAATCAATTTTTTGGACTCTGAAAGTTCATTTGAGAGTGTTTCTGGCCTTTTACTGGAAACTCTGTGTTGAGTGAATATCTGCACTAAGAATCACTTTTTTGGACTCTGAAAGTGCATTTGAGAGCGTTTCTGGCCATCTAGTGGAAAGTCTGTGTTGAGTGAATATCTGCAATAAGAATTACTGTTTTGGACTCTGAAAGTGCTTCTGAGAGAGTTTCTGGCCTTCTCCTGGAAACTCTGTGTTGAGTGAATATCTTCACTAAGAATCACTTTTTTGCACTCTGAAAGTGCTTTTAAGAGCGTTTCTGGCCTTCCAGTGGAAACTCTTTTTGAGTGAATATCTGCAGTAAGAATCAATGTTTTGGGCTCAAAGTGCATATGAGAGCGTTTCTGGCCTTTTACTGGAAACTCTGTATTGAATGAATATCTGCACTAAGAATCACTATTTTGGACTCTGAAAGTGCTTCTGAGAGCGTTTCTGGCCTTCCAGTGGAAAATCTGTGTTGAGTGAATATCTGCACTAAGAATCACTTTTTTGGACTCTGAAAGTGCTTTTGAGAGAGTTTCTGGCCTTCTCAGTGGAAACTCTCTGTTGAGTGAATATCTGCAGTAAGAATCAATTTTTTGGACTCTGAAAGTTCATTTGAGAGTGTTTCTGGCCTTTTACTGGAAACTCTCTGTTGAGTGAATATCTGCACTAAGAATCACTTTTTTGGACTCTGAAAGTGCATTTGAGAGCGTTTCTGGCCATCTAGTGGAAAGTCTGTGTTGAGTGAATATCTACAATAAGAATCACTTTTTTGGACTCTGAAAGTGCTTCTGAGAGAGTTTCTGGCCTTCTCCTGGAAACTCTGTGTTGAGTGAATATCTGCACTAACAATCACTTTTTGGACTCTGAAAGTGCTTTTGAAGAGTTTCTGGCCTTCCAGTGAAAACTTTCAGTTGAGTGAATATCTGCAGTAAGAATCAATTTTTGGACTCTGAAAGTTCATTTGAGAGTGTTTCTGGCCTTTTACTGGAAACTCTCTGTTGAGTGAATATCTGCACTAAGAATCACTTTTTGGACTCTGAAAGTGCATTTGAGAGCGTTTCTGGCCATCTAGTGGAAAGTCTGTGTTGAGTGAATATCTGCACTAAGAATCACTTTTTGGACTCTGAAAGTGCTTTTGAGAGCGTTTCTTTCCATTTACTGGAAATTCTGTGTTGAGTGAATATCTGCACTAAGAATCACTTTTTGGACTCAGAAAGTGCTTTTGAGAGAATATCTGGCCTTCTCCTGGAAACTCTCTGTTGAGTGAATATCTGCACTAAGAATCACTTTTTTGGACTCTGAAAGTGCTTTTAAGAGCGTTTCTGGCCTTCCAGTGGAAACTCTTTTTGAGTGAATATCTGCAGTAAGAATCAATGTTTTGGGCTCAAAGTGCATATGAGAGCGTTTCTGGCCTTTTACTGGAAACTCTGTATTGAATGAATATCTGCACTAAGAATCACTATTTTGGACTCTGAAAGTGCTTCTGAGAGCGTTTCTGGCCTTCCAGTGGAAAGTCTGTGTTGAGTGAATATCTGCAATAAGAATGACTGTTTTGGACTCTGAAAGTGCTTCTGAGAGAGTTTCTGGCCTTCTCCTGGAAACTCTGTGTTGAGTGAATATCTTCACTAAGAATCACTTTTTTGGACTCTGAAAGTGGTTTTGAGAGAGTTTCTGGTCTTCAAGTGAAAACTCTCAGTTGAGTGAATATCTGCAGTAAGAATCAATTTTTTGGACTCTGAAAGTTCATTTGAGAGTGTTTCTGGCCTTTTACTGGAAACTCTGTGTTGAGTGAATATCTGCACTAAGAATCACTTTTTTGGACTCTGAATGTGCATTTGAGAGCGTTTCTGGCCATCTAGTGGAAAGTCTGTGTTGAGTGAATATCTGCACTAAGAATCACTTTTTGGACTCTGAAAGTGCTTCTGAGAGAGTTTCTGGCCTTCTCCTGGAAACTCTGTGTTGAGTGAATATCTGCACTAAGAATCACTTTTTTGGACTCTGAAAGTGCTTTTGAGAGCGTTTCTTTCCATTTACTGGAAATTCTGTGTTGAGTGAATATCTGCACTAAGAATCACTTTTTTGGACTCAGAAAGTGCTTATGAGAGAATATCTGGCCTTCTCCTGGAAACTCTCTGTTGAGTGAATATCTGCACTAAGAATCACTTTTTGGACTCTGAAAGTGCTTTTAAGAGCGTTTCTGGCCTTCCAGTGGAAACTCTTTTGAGTGAATATCTGCAGTAAGAATCAATTTTTGGGCTGAAAGTGCATGAGAGCGTTTCTGGCCTTTTACTGGAAACTCTGTATTGAATGAATATCTGCACTAAGAATCAGTATTTTGGACTCTGAAAGTGCTTCTGAGAGCGTTTCTGGCCTTCCAGTGGAAAATATGTGTTGAGTGAATATCTGCACTAAGAATCACTTTTTTGGACTCTGAAAGTGCTTTTGAGAGAGTTTCTGGCCTTCAAGTGAAAACTCTCAGTTGAGTGAATATCTGCAGTAAGAATCAATTTTTTGGACTCTGAAAGTTCATTTGAGAGTGTTTCTGGCCTTTTACTGGAAACTCTCTGTTGAATGAATATCTGCACTAAGAATCACTTTTTTGGACTCTGAAAGTGCATTTGAGAGCGTTTCTGGCCATCTAGTGGAAAGTCTGTGTTGAGTGAATATCTGTACTAAGAATCACTTTTTTGGACTCTGAAAGTGCATTTGAGAGCGTTTCTGGCCATCTAGTGGAAAGTCTGTGTTGAGTGAATATCTGCAATAAGAATCACTGCTTTGGACTCTGAAAGTGCTTCTGAGAGAGTTTCTGGCCTTCTCCTGGAAACTCTGTGTTGAGTGAATATCTGTACTAAGAATCACTTTTTTGGACCCTGAAAGTGCATTTGAGAGCGTTTCTGGCCATTTACTGGAAATTCTGTGTTGAGTGAATATCTGCACTAAGAATCACTTTTTTGGACTCAGAAAGTGCTTCTGAGAGAATATCTGGCCTTCTCCTGGAAACTCTCTGTTGAGTGAATATCTGCACTAAAAATCATTTTTTTGGACTCTGAAAGTGCTTTTAAGAGCGTTTCTGGCCTTCCAGTGGAAACTCTTTTTGAGTGAATATCTGCAGTAAGAATCAATGTTTTGGGCTCAAAGTGCATATGAGAGCGTTTCTGGCCTTTTACTGGAAACTCTGTATTGAATGAATATCTGCACTAAGAATCACTATTTTGGACTCTGAAAGTGCATTTGAGAGCGTTTCTGGCCATCTAGTGGAAAGTCTGTGTTGAGTGAATATCTACAATAAGAATCACTTTTTTGGACTCTGAAAGTGCTTCTGAGAGAGTTTCTGGCCTTCTCCTGGAAACTCTGTGTTGAGTGAATATCTGCACTAACAATCACTTTTTTGGACTCTGAAAGTGCTTTTGAAGAGTTTCTGGCCTTCCAGTGAAAACTCTCAGTTGAGTGAATATCTGCAGTAAGAATCAATTTTTGGACTCTGAAAGTTCATTTGAGAGTGTTTCTGGCTTTTTACTGGAACTCTCTGTTTTTACTGAAAACTTTTTGCTGAATACTCTCTGTTGAGTGAATATCTGCACTAAGAATCACTTTTTGGACTCTGAAAGTGCATTTGAGAGCGTTTCTGGCCATCTAGTGGAAAGTCTGTGTTGAGTGAATATCTGCACTAAGAATCACTTTTTTGGACTCTGAAAGTGCTTTTGAGAGCGTTTCTTTCCATTTACTGGAAATTCTGTGTTGAGTGAATATCTGCACTAAGAATCACTTTTTTGGACTCAGAAAGTGCTTATGAGAGAATATCTGGCCTTCTCCTGGAAACTCTCTGTTGAGTGAATATCTGCACTAAGAATCACTTTTTTGGACTCTGAAAGTGCTTTTAAGAGCGTTTCTGGCCTTCCAGTGGAAACTCTTTTTGAGTGAATATCTGCAGTAAGAATCAATGTTTTGGGCTCAAAGTGCATATGAGAGCGTTTCTGGCCTTTTACTGGAAACTCTGTATTGAATGAATATCTGCACTAAGAATCACTATTTTGGACTCTGAAAGTGCTTCTGAGAGCGTTTCTGGCCTTCCAGTGGAAAGTCTGTGTTGAGTGAATATCTGCAATAAGAATGACTGTTTTGGACTCTGAAAGTGCTTCTGAGAGAGTTTCTGGCCTTCTCCTGGAAACTCTGTGTTGAGTGAATATCTTCACTAAGAATCACTTTTTTGGACTCTGAAAGTGGTTTTGAGAGAGTTTCTGGTCTTCAAGTGAAAACTCTCAGTTGAGTGAATATCTGCAGTAAGAATCAATTTTTTGGACTCTGAAAGTTCATTTGAGAGTGTTTCTGGCCTTTTACTGGAAACTCTGTGTTGAGTGAATATCTGCACTAAGAATCACTTTTTTGGACTCTGAATGTGCATTTGAGAGCGTTTCTGGCCATCTAGTGGAAAGTCTGTGTTGAGTGAATATCTGCACTAAGAATCACTTTTTTGGACTCTGAAAGTGCTTCTGAGAGAGTTTCTGGCCTTCTCCTGGAAACTCTGTGTTGAGTGAATATCTGCACTAAGAATCACTTTTTTGGACTCTGAAAGTGCTTTTGAGAGCGTTTCTTTCCATTTACTGGAAATTCTGTGTTGAGTGAATATCTGCACTAAGAATCACTTTTTTGGACTCAGAAAGTGCTTATGAGAGAATATCTGGCCTTCTCCTGGAAACTCTCTGTTGAGTGAATATCTGCATTAAGAATCACTTTTTGGACTCTGAAAGTGCTTTTAAGAGCGTTTCTGGCCTTCCAGTGGAAACTCTTTTTGAGTGAATATCTGCAGTAAGAATCACTTTTTGGGCTGAAAGTGCTTTTGAGAGCGTTTCTGGCCTTTTACTGGAAACTCTGTATTGAATGAATATCTGCACTAAGAATCAGTATTTTGGACTCTGAAAGTGCTTCTGAGAGCGTTTCTGGCCTTCCAGTGGAAAATATGTGTTGAGTGAATATCTGCACTAAGAATCACTTTTTTGGACTCTGAAAGTGCTTTTGAGAGAGTTTCTGGCCTTCAAGTGAAAACTCTCAGTTGAGTGAATATCTGCAGTAAGAATCAATTTTTTGGACTCTGAAAGTTCATTTGAGAGTGTTTCTGGCCTTTTACTGGAAACTCTCTGTTGAATGAATATCTGCACTAAGAATCACTTTTTTGGACTCTGAAAGTGCATTTGAGAGCGTTTCTGGCCATCTAGTGGAAAGTCTGTGTTGAGTGAATATCTGTACTAAGAATCACTTTTTTGGACTCTGAAAGTGCATTTGAGAGCGTTTCTGGCCATCTAGTGGAAAGTCTGTGTTGAGTGAATATCTGCAATAAGAATCACTGCTTTGGACTCTGAAAGTGCTTCTGAGAGAGTTTCTGGCCTTCTCCTGGAAACTCTGTGTTGAGTGAATATCTGTACTAAGAATCACTTTTTTGGACCCTGAAAGTGCATTTGAGAGCGTTTCTGGCCATTTACTGGAAATTCTGTGTTGAGTGAATATCTGCACTAAGAATCACTTTTTTGGACTCAGAAAGTGCTTCTGAGAGAATATCTGGCCTTCTCCTGGAAACTCTCTGTTGAGTGAATATCTGCACTAAAAATCATTTTTTGGACTCTGAAAGTGCTTTTAAGAGCGTTTCTGGCCTTCCAGTGGAAACTCTTTTTGAGTGAATATCTGCAGTAAGAATCAATGTTTTGGGCTCAAAGTGCATATGAGAGCGTTTCTGGCCTTTTACTGGAAACTCTGTATTGAATGAATATCTGCACTAAGAATCACTATTTTGGACTCTGAAAGTGCTTCTGAGAGCGTTTCTGGCCTTCCAGTGGAAAATCTGTGTTGAGTGAATATCTGCACTAAGAATCACTTTTTGGACTCTGAAAGTGCTTTTGAGAGAGTTTCTGGTCTTCTCCTGGAAACTCTGTGTTGAGTGAATATCTGCACTAACAATCACTTTTGGACTCTGAAAGTGCTTTTGAAGAGTTTCTGGCCTTCCAGTGAAAACTCTCAGTTGAGTGAATATCTGCAGTAAGAATCAATTTTTTGGACTCTGAAAGTTCATTTGAGAGTGTTTCTGGCCTTTTACTGGAAACTCTGTGTTGAGTGAATATCTGCACTAAGAATCACTTTTTTGGACTCTGAAAGTGCATTTGAGAGCGTTTCTGGCCATCTAGTGGAAAGTCTGTGTTGAGTGAATATCTGCACTAAGAATCACTGTTTTGGACTCTGAAAGTGCTTTTGAGAGAGTTTCTGGCCTTTTCCTGGAAACTCTGTGTTGAGTGAATATCTTCACTAAGAATCACTTTTTGGACTCTGAAAGTGCTTTTGAGAGCGTTTCTGGCCTTTCCAGTGGAAACTCTTTTTGAGTGAATATCTGCAGTAAGAATCAATGTTTTGGACTCTGAAAGTGCTTTTGAGAGCGTTTCTGGCCTTCCACTGGAAACTCTGTATTGAGTGAATATCTGCACTAAGAATCACTATTTTGGACTCTGAAAGTGCTTCTGAGAGCGTTTCTGGCCTTCCAGTGGAAAATCTGTGTTGAGTGAATATCTGCACTAAGAATCACTTTTTGGACTCTGAAAGTGCTTTTGAGAGAGTTTCTGGCCTTCCAGTGGAAACTCTCTGTTGAGTGAATATCTGCAATAAGAATCACTTTTTGGACTCTGAAAGTTCTTTTGAGAGTGTTTCTGGCCTTTTACTGGAAACTCTGTGTTGAGTGAATATCTGCACTAAGAATCACTTTTTTGGACTCTGAAAGTGCATTTGAGAGCGTTTCTGGCCTTCTAGTGGAAACTCTGTGTTGAGTGAATATCTGCAGTAAGAATCACTTTTTTGGACTCTGAAAGTGCTTCTGAGAGAGTTTCTGGCCTTCTCCTGGAAACTCTGTGTTGAGTGAATATCTGCACTAAGAATCACTTTTTGGACTCTGAAAGTGCATTTGAAGAGTTTCTGGCCTTCTAGTGGAAAACTCTGTGTTGAGTGAATATCTGCACTAAGAATCACTTTTTGGACTCTGAAAGTGCATTTGAGAGCGTTTCTGGCCATCTAGTGGAAAGTCTGTGTTGAGTGAATATCTGCACTAAGAATCACTTTTTGGACTCTGAAAGTGCTTTTGAGAGCGTTTCTTTCCATTTACTGGAAATTCTGTGTTGAGTGAATATCTGCACTAAGAATCACTTTTTTGGACTCAGAAAGTGCTTATGAGAGAATATCTGGCCTTCTCCTGGAAACTCTCTGTTGAGTGAATATCTGCACTAAGAATCACTTTTTTGGACTCTGAAAGTGCTTTTAAGAGCGTTTCTGGCCTTCCAGTGGAAACTCTTTTTGAGTGAATATCTGCAGTAAGAATCAATGTTTTGGGCTCAAAGTGCATATGAGAGCGTTTCTGGCCTTTTACTGGAAACTCTGTATTGAATGAATATCTGCACTAAGAATCACTATTTTGGACTCTGAAAGTGCTTCTGAGAGCGTTTCTGGCCTTCCAGTGGAAAGTCTGTGTTGAGTGAATATCTGCAATAAGAATGACTGTTTTGGACTCTGAAAGTGCTTCTGAGAGAGTTTCTGGCCTTCTCCTGGAAACTCTGTGTTGAGTGAATATCTTCACTAAGAATCACTTTTTGGACTCTGAAAGTGGTTTTTGAGAGAGTTTCTGGTCTTCAAGTGAAAACTCTCAGTTGAGTGAATATCTGCAGTAAGAATCAATTTTTGGACTCTGAAAGTTGGTTTTGAGAGTGTTTCTGGCCTTTTACTGGAAACTCTGTGTTGAGTGAATATCTGCACTAAGAATCACTTTTTTGGACTCTGAAAGTGCATTTGAGAGCGTTTCTGGCCATCTAGTGGAAAGTCTGTGTTGAGTGAATATCTGCACTAAGAATCACTGTTTTGGACTCTGAAAGTGCTTTTGAGAGAGTTTCTGGCCTTCTCCTGGAAACTCTGTGTTGAGTGAATATCTGCACTAAGAATCACTTTTTTGGACTCTGAAAGTGCTTTTGAGAGCGTTTCTTTCCATTTACTGGAAATTCTGTGTTGAGTGAATATCTGCACTAAGAATCACTTTTTTGGACTCAGAAAGTGCTTATGAGAGAATATCTGGCCTTCTCCTGGAAACTCTCTGTTGAGTGAATATCTGCACTAAGAATCACTTTTTGGACTCTGAAAGTGCTTTTAAGAGCGTTTCTGGCCTTCCAGTGGAAACTCTTTTTGAGTGAATATCTGCAGTAAGAATCAATTTTTGGGCTGAAAGTGCATATGAGAGCGTTTCTGGCCTTTTACTGGAAACTCTGTATTGAATGAATATCTGCACTAAGAATCAGTATTTTGGACTCTGAAAGTGCTTCTGAGAGCGTTTCTGGCCTTCCAGTGGAAAATATGTGTTGAGTGAATATCTGCACTAAGAATCACTTTTTTGGACTCTGAAAGTGCTTTTGAGAGAGTTTCTGGCCTTCAAGTGAAAACTCTCAGTTGAGTGAATATCTGCAGTAAGAATCAATTTTTTGGACTCTGAAAGTTCATTTGAGAGTGTTTCTGGCCTTTTACTGGAAACTCTCTGTTGAGTGAATATCTGCACTAAGAATCACTTTTTTGGACTCTGAAAGTGCATTTGAGAGAGTTTCTGGCCATCTAGTGGAAAGTCTGTGTTGAGTGAATATCTGCAATAAGAATCACTGTTTTGGACTCTGAAAGTGCTTCTGAGAGAGTTTCTGGCCTTCTCCTGGAAACTCTGTGTTGAGTGAATATCTGCACTAAGAATCACTTTTTTGGACTCTGAAAGTGGTTTTGAGAGAGTTTCTGGCCTTCTCCTGGAAACTCTGTGTTGAGTGAATATCTTCACTAAGAATCACTTTTTTGGACTCTGAAAGTGGTTTTGAGAGAGTTTCTGGCCTTCCAGTGAAAACTCTCAGTTGAGTGAATATCTGCAGTAAGAATCACTTTTTTGGACTCTGAAAGTGCATTTGAGAGCGTTTCTGGCCATCTAGTGGAAAGTCTGTGTTGAGTGAATATCTGCAATAAGAATCTTTTTGGACTCTGAAAGTGCTTTTGAGAGAGTTTCTGGCCTTCTCCTGGAAACTCTGTGTTGAGTGAATATCTGCACTAAGAATCACTTTTTGGACCCTGAAAGTGCATTTGAGAGCGTTTCTGGCCATTTACTGGAAATTCTGTGTTGAGTGAATATCTGCACTAAGAATCACTTTTTGGACTCAGAAAGTGCTTCTGAGAGAATATCTGGCCTTCTCTGGAAACTCTCTGTTGAGTGAATATCTGCACTAAAAATCATCTTTTTGGACTCTGAAAGTGCTTTTAAGAGCGTTTCTGGCCTTCCAGTGGAAACTCTTTTGAGTGAATATCTGCAGTAAGAATCAATGTTTTGGACTCAAAGTGCATTTGAGAGCGTTTCTGGCCTTTTACTGGAAACTCTGTGTTGAGTGAATATCTGCACTAAGAATCACTTTTTTGGACTCTGAAAGTGCTTTTGAGAGCGTTTCTGGCCTTCCAGTGGAAAATATGTGTTGAGTGAATATCTGCACTAAGAATCACTTTTTTGGACTCTGAAAGTGCTTTTGAGAGAGTTTCTGGTCTTCAAGTGAAAACTCTCAGTTGAGTGAATATCTGCAGTAAGAATCAATTTTTTGGACTCTGAAAGTTCATTTGAGAGTGTTTCTGGCCTTTTACTGGAAACTCTGTGTTGAGTGAATATCTGCACTAAGAATCACTTTTTTGGACTCTGAAAGTGCATTTGAGAGCGTTTCTGGCCATCTAGTGGAAAGTCTGTGTTGAGTGAATATCTGCAATAAGAATTACTGTTTTGGACTCTGAAAGTGCTTCTGAGAGAGTTTCTGGCCTTCTCCTGGAAACTCTCTGTTGAGTGAATATCTTCACTAAGAATCACTTTTTTGCAGTCTGAAAGTGCTTTTAAGAGCGTTTCTGGACTTCCAGTGGAAACTCTTTTTGAGTGAATATCTGCAGTAAGAATCAATGTTTTGGGCTCAAAGTGCATATGAGAGCGTTTCTGGCCTTTTACTGGAAACTCTGTATTGAATGAATATCTGCACTAAGAATCACTATTTTGGACTCTGAAAGTGCTTCTGAGAGCGTTTCTGGCCTTCCAGTGGAAAATCTGTGTTGAGTGAATATCTGCACTAAGAATCACTTTTTTGGACTCTGAAAGTGCTTTTGAGAGAGTTTCTGGCCTTCCAGTGGAAACTCTCTGTTGAGTGAATATCTGCAGTAAGAATCAATTTTTGGACTCGAAAGTTCATTTGAGAGTGTTTCTGGCCTTTTACTGGAAACTCTCTGTTGAGTGAATATCTGCACTAAGAATCACTTTTTGGACTCTGAAAGTGCATTTGAGAGCGTTTCTGGCCATCTAGTGGAAAGTCTGTGTTGAGTGAATATCTACAATAAGAATCACTTTTTTGGACTCTGAAAGTGCTTCTGAGAGAGTTTCTGGCCTTCTCCTGGAAACTCTGTGTTGAGTGAATATCTGCACTAACAATCACTTTTTTGGACTCTGAAAGTGCTTTTGAAGAGTTTCTGGCCTTCCAGTGAAAACTCTCAGTTGAGTGAATATCTGCAGTAAGAATCAATTTTTTGGACTCCGAAAGTTCATTTGAGAGTGTTTCTGGCTTTTTACTGGAAACTCTCTGTTGAGTGAATATCTGCACTAAGAATCACTTTTTTGGACTCTGAAAGTGCATTTGAGAGCGTTTCTGGCCATCTAGTGGAAAGTCTGTGTTGAGTGAATATCTGCACTAAGAATCACTTTTTTGGACTCTGAAAGTGCATTTGAGAGCGTTTCTGGCCATCTAGTGGAAAGTCTGTGTTAAGTGAATATCTGCAATAAGAATCACTGCTTTGGACTCTGAAAGTGCTTCTGAGAGAGTTTCTGGCCTTCTCCTGGAAACTCTGTGTTGAGTGAATATCTGTACTAAGAATCACTTTTTTGGACCCTGAAAGTGCATTTGAGAGCGTTTCTGGCCATCTAGTGGAAATTCTGTGTTGAGTGAATATCTGCACTAAGAATCACTTTTTTGGACTCTGAAAGTGCTTTTGAGAGAGTTTCTGGCCTTCCAGTGGAAACTCTCTGTTGAGTGAATATCTGCAGTAAGAATCAATTTTTGGACTCGAAAGTTCATTTGAGAGTGTTTCTGGCCTTTTACTGGAAACTCTCTGTTGAGTGAATGTCTGCACTAAGAATCACTTTTTTGGACTCTGAAAGTGCATTTGAGAGCGTTTCTGGCCATCTAGTGGAAAGTCTGTGTTGAGTGAATATCTACAATAAGAATCACTGTTTTGGACTCTGAAAGTGCTTCTGAGAGAGTTTTTGGCCTTCTCCTGGAAACTCTGTGTTGAGTGAATATCTGCACTAACAATCACTTTTTTGGACTCTGAAAGTGCTTTTGAAGAGTGTCTGGCCTTCCAGTGAAAACTCTCAGTTGAGTGAATATCTGCAGTAAGAATCAATTTTTTGGACTCCGAAAGTTCATTTGAGAACGTTTCTGGCCATTTACTGGAAATTCTGTGTTGAGTGAATACCTGCACTAAGAATCACTTTTTTGGACCCTGAAAGTGCATTTGAGAGCATTTCTGGCCTTCCAGTGAAAACTCTCTGTTGAGTGAATATCTGCAGTAAGAATCACGTTTTTGGACTCTGAAAGTGCTTTTGAGAGCGTTTCTGGCCATTTACTGGAAATTCTGTGTTGAGTGAATATCTGCACTAAGAATCACTTTTTTGGACTCAGAAAGTGCTTCTGAGAGAGTTTCTGGCCTTCTCCTGGAAACTTTGTGTTGAGTGAATATCTGCACTAAGAATCACTGTTTTGGACTCTGAAAGTGCTTTTGAGAGCGTTTCTTTCCATTTACTGGAAATTCTGTGTTGAGTGAATATCTGCACTAAGAATCAATTTTTTTGACTCAGAAAGTGCTTATGAGAGAATATCTGGCCTTCTCCTGGAAACTCTCAGTTGAGTGAATATCTGCAGTAAGAATCACTTTTTTGGACTCTGAAAGTGCATTTGAGAGCGTTTCTGGCCATCTAGTGGAAAGTCTGTGTTGAGTGAATATCTGTACTAAGAATCACTTTTTTGGACTCTGAAAGTGCATTTGAGAGCGTTTCTGGCCATCTAGTGGAAAGTCTGTGTTGAGTGAATATCTGCAATAAGAATCACTGCTTTGGACTCTGAAAGTGCTTCTGAGAGAGTTTCTGGCCTTCTCCTGGAAACTCTGTGTTGAGTGAATATCTGTACTAAGAATCACTTTTTTGGACCCTGAAAGTGCATTTGAGAGCGTTTCTGGCCATTTACTGGAAATTCTGTGTTGAGTGAATATCTGCACTAAGAATCACTTTTTTGGACTCAGAAAGTGCTTCTGAGAGAATATCTGGCCTTCTCCTGGAAACTCTCTGTTGAGTGAATATCTGCACTAAAAATCATTTTTTTGGACTCTGAAAGTGCTTTTAAGAGCGTTTCTGGCCTTCCAGTGGAAACTCTTTTTGAGTGAATATCTGCAGTAAGAATCAATGTTTTGGGCTCAAAGTGCATATGAGAGCGTTTCTGGCCTTTTACTGGAAACTCTGTATTGAATGAATATCTGCACTAAGAATCACTATTTTGGACTCTGAAAGTGCTTCTGAGAGCGTTTCTGGCCTTCCAGTGGAAAATCTGTGTTGAGTGAATATCTGCACTAAGAATCACTTTTTTGGACTCTGAAAGTGCTTTTGAGAGAGTTTCTGGCCTTCCAGTGGAAACTCTCTGTTGAGTGAATATCTGCAGTAAGAATCAATTTTTTGGACTCCGAAAGTTCATTTGAGAGTGTTTCTGGCCTTTTACTGGAAATTCTGTGTTGAGTGAATACCTGCACTAAGAATCACTTTTTTGGACCCTGAAAGTGCATTTGAGAGCATTTCTGGCCTTCCAGTGAAAACTCTCTGTTGAGTGAATATCTGCAGTAAGAATCACTTTTTTGGACTCTGAAAGTGCTTTTGAGAGCGTTTCTGGCCATTTACTGGAAATTCTGTGTTGAGTGAATATCTGCACTAAGAATCACTTTTTTGGACTCTGAAAGTGGTTTTGAGAGAGTTTCTGGCCTTCCAGTGAAAACTCTCAGTTGAGTGAATATCTGCAGTAAGAATCACTTTTTTGGACTCTGAAAGTGCATTTGAGAGCGTTTCTGGCCATTTACTGGAAATTCTGTGTTGAGTGAATATCTGCACTAAGAATCACTTTTTGGACCCTGAAAGTGCATTTGAGAGCATTTCTGGCCTTCAGTGAAAACTCTCTGTTGAGTGAATATCTGCAGTAAGAATCACGTTTTTGGACTCTGAAAGTGCTTTTGAGAGCGTTTCTGGCCATTTACTGGAAATTCTGTGTTGAGTGAATATCTGCACTAAGAATCACTTTTTTGGACTCAGAAAGTGCTTCTGAGAGAGTTTCTGGCCTTCTCCTGGAAACTCTCTGTTGAGTGAATATCTGCACTAAGAATCACTGTTTTGGACTCTGAAAGTGCTTTTGAGAGCGTTTCTTTCCATTTACTGGAAATTCTGTGTTGAGTGAATATCTGCACTAAGAATCAATTTTTTTGACTCAGAAAGTGCTTATGAGAGAATATCTGGCCTTCTCCTGGAAACTCTCAGTTGAGTGAATATCTGCAGTAAGAATCACTTTTTTGGACTCTGAAAGTGCATTTGAGAGCGTTTCTGGCCATCTAGTGGAAAGTCTGTGTTGAGTGAATATCTGTACTAAGAATCACTTTTTTGGACTCTGAAAGTGCATTTGAGAGCGTTTCTGGCCATCTAGTGGAAAGTCTGTGTTGAGTGAATATCTGCAATAAGAATCACTGCTTTGGACTCTGAAAGTGCTTCTGAGAGAGTTTCTGGCCTTCTCCTGGAAACTCTGTGTTGAGTGAATATCTGCACTAAGAATCACTTTTTGGACCCTGAAAGTGCATTTGAGAGCGTTTCTGGCCATTTACTGGAAATTCTGTGTTGAGTGAATATCTGCACTAAGAATCACTTTTTTGGACTCAGAAAGTGCTTCTGAGAGAATATCTGGCCTTCTCCTGGAAACTCTCTGTTGAGTGAATATCTGCACTAAAAATCATTTTTGGACTCTGAAAGTGCTTTTAAGAGCGTTTCTGGCCTTCCAGTGGAAACTCTTTTGAGTGAATATCTGCAGTAAGAATCAATGTTTTGGGCTCAAAGTGCATATGAGAGCGTTTCTGGCCTTTTACTGGAAACTCTGTATTGAATGAATATCTGCACTAAGAATCACTATTTTGGACTCTGAAAGTGCTTCTGAGAGAGTTTCTGGCCTTCCAGTGGAAAATCTGTGTTGAGTGAATATCTGCACTAAGAATCACTTTTTGGACTCTGAAAGTGGTTTTGAGAGAGTTTCTGGCCTTCCAGTGGAAACTCTGTGTTGAGTGAATATCTGCAGTAAGAATCAATTTTT
Organism: Megalops atlanticus; assembly: GCA_019176425.1. Taxonomy (NCBI): domain Eukaryota; kingdom Metazoa; phylum Chordata; class Actinopteri; order Elopiformes; family Megalopidae; genus Megalops; species Megalops atlanticus. The sequence goes on along the minus strand of JAFDVH010000029.1, from coordinate 8,747 downwards.
TGGACTCCGAAAGTTCATTTGAGAGTGTTTCTGGCCTTTTACTGGAAATTCTGTGTTGAGTGAATACCTGCACTAAGAATCACTTTTTTGGACCCTGAAAGTGCATTTGAGAGCATTTCTGGCCTTCCAGTGAAAACTCTCTGTTGAGTGAATATCTGCAGTAAGAATCACTTTTTTGGACTCTGAAAGTGCTTTTGAGAGCGTTTCTGGCCATTTACTGGAAACTCTGTGTTGAGTGAATATCTGCACTAAGAATCACTTTTTTGGACTCTGAAAGTGGTTTTGAGAGAGTTTCTGGCCTTCCAGTGAAAACTCTGTGTTGAGTGAATATCTGCACTAAGAATCACTTTTTGGACTCTGAAAGTGCTTTTGAGAGCGTTTCTGGCCTTCTAGTGGAAACTCTCTGTTGAGTGAATATCTGCAGTAAGAATCACTTTTGGACTCTGAAAGTTCTTTTGAGAGTGTTTCTGGCCTTCTCCTGGAAACTCTCTGTTGAGTGAATATCTGCACTAAGAATCACTTTTTTTGGACTCTGAAAGTGCATTTGAGAGCGTTTCTGGCCATTTACTGGAAATTCTGTGTTGAGTGAATATCTGCAATAAGAATCACTTTTTGGACTCAGAAAGTGCTTCTGAGAGAATTTCTGGCCTTCTCCTGGAAACTCTGTGTTGAGTGAATATCTGCACTAACAATCATTTTTTTGGACTCTGAAAGTGCTTTTGAAGAGTTTCTGGCCTTCCAGTGGAAACTCTTTTGAGTGAATATCTGCAGTAAGAATCAATGTTTTGGACTCAAAGTTCATTTGAGAGCGTTTCTGGCCTTTTACTGGAAACTCTGTGTTGAGTGAATATCTGCACTAAGAATCACTTTTTGGACTCTGAAAGTGCATTTGAGAGAGTTTCTGGCCTTCTCCTGGAAACTCTGTGTTGAGTGAATATCTGCACTAAGAATCACTTTTTGGACTCTGAAAGTGCTTTTGAAGCGTTTCTGGCCATTTAGTGGAAACTCTCAGTTGAGTGAATATCTGCAGTAAGAATCACTTTTTGGACTCTGAAAGTGCTTTTGAGAGTGTTTCTGGCCTTCTACTGGAAACTCTGTGTTGAGTGAATATCTGCACTAAGAATCACTTTTGGACCCTGAAAGTGCTTTTGAGAGCGTTTCTGGCCATTTACTGGAAATTCTGTGTTGAGTGAATATCTGCACTAAGAATCACTTTTTGGACTCTGAAAGTGCATTTGAGAGAATTTCTGGCCTTCTCTGGAAACTCTGTGTTGAGTGAATATCTGCAGTAAGAATCACTTTTTGGACTCTGAAAGTGCTTCTGAGAGAGTTTCTGGCCTTCTCCTGGAAACTCTGTGTTGAGTGAATATCTGCACTAAGAATCACTTTTTGGACTCTGAAAGTGCATTTGAAGAGTTTCTGGCCATTTAGTGGAAAGTCTGTGTTGAGTGAATATCTGCAGTAAGAATCACTTTTTGGACTCAGAAAGTTCTTCTGAGAGAGTTTCTGGCCTTCTCCTGGAAACTCTCTGTTGAGTGAATATCTGCACTAAGAATCATTTTTTGGACTCTGAAAGTGCATTTGAGAGCGTTTCTGGCCTTCCAGTGGAAACTCTGTGTTGAGTGAATATCTGCAGTAAGAATCAATTTTTGGACTCTGAAAGTGCATTTGAGAGCGTTTCTGGCCTTCTACTGGAAACTCTCTGTTGAAGTGAATATCTGCAGTAAGAATCACTTTTTTGGACTCTGAAAGTGCTTTTGAGAGAGTTTCTGGCCTTCTCCTGGAAACTCTTTGTTGAGTGAATATCTGCAGTAAGAATCACTTTTTTGGACTCTGAAAGTGGTTTTGAGAGCGTTTCTGGCCTTTTACTGGAAACTCTGTGTTGAGTGAATATCTGCACTAAGAATCACTTTTGGACTCTGAAAGTGCTTCTGAGAGCGTTTCTGGCCTTCTCCTGGAAACTCTGTGTTGAGTGAATATCTGCACTAAGAATCACTTTTTGGACTCTGAAAGTGCTTTTGAGAGCGTTTCTGGCCTTTTACTGGAAACTCTGTGTTGAGTGAATATCTGCAGTAAGAATCAATTTTTGGACTCTGAAAGTGCATTTGAGAGCGTTTCTGGCCTTTTACTGGAAACTCTGTGTTGAGTGAATATCTGCAATAAGAATCACTTTTTGGACTCTGAAAGTGCTTCTGAGAGAGTTTCTGGCCTTCCAGTGGAAACTCTGTGTTGAGTGAATATCTGCACTAACAATCACTTTTGGACTCTGAAAGTGCTTTTGAAGAGTTTCTGGCCATTTAGTGAAAACTCTCAGTTGAGTGAATATCTGCAGTAAGAATCACTTTTTTTGGACTCTGAAAGTCATTTGAGAGTGTTTCTGGCCTTTTACTGGAAACTCTGTGTTGAGTGAATATCTGCACTAAGAATCACTTTTTGGACTCTGAAAGTGCATTTGAGAGCGTTTCTGGCCATCTAGTGGAAAGTCTGTGTTGAGTGAATATCTGCACTAAGAATCACTTTTTGGACTCTGAAAGTGCTTTTGAGAGCGTTTCTGGCCATCTAGTGGAAAGTCTGTGTTGAGTGAATATCTGCAATAAGAATCACTTTTTGGACTCTGAAAGTGCATTTGAGAGAGTTTCTGGCCTTTTCCTGGAAACTCTGTGTTGAGTGAATATCTGCACTAAGAATCACTTTTTTTGGACCCTGAAAGTGCATTTGAGAGCGTTTCTGGCCTTTTACTGGAAACTCTCTGTTGAGTGAATATCTGCACTAAGAATCATTTTTGGACTCTGAAAGTGCTTTTGAGAGTGTTTCTGGCCTTTTACTGGAAACTCTTTTGAGTGAATATCTGCAGTAAGAATCAATTTTTGGACTCTGAAAGTGCATTTGAGAGCGTTTCTGGCCTTTTAGTGGAAACTCTGTGTTGAGTGAATATCTGCACTAAGAATCACTTTTTGGACTCTGAAAGTGCATTTGAGAGCGTTTCTGGCCATCTAGTGGAAACTCTGTGTTAAGTGAATATCTGCAATAAGAATCACTTTTTGGACTCTGAAAGTGCTTTTGAGAGAGTTTCTGGTCTTCTCCTGGAAACTCTGTGTTGAGTGAATATCTGCACTAAGAATCACTTTTTGGACTCTGAAAGTGCATTTGAGAGTGTTTCTGGCCTTTTACTGGAAACTCTGTGTTGAGTGAATATCTGCACTAAGAATCACTTTTTTGGACTCTGAAAGTGCATTTGAGAGAGCGTTTCTGGCCATTTACTGGAAATTCTGTGTTGAGTGAATATCTGCACTAAGAATCACTTTTTGGACTCTGAAAGTGCATTTGAGAGAATTTCTGGCCTTTACTGGAAACTCTCTGTTGAGTGAATATCTGCACTAAGAATCATTTTTGGACTCTGAAAGTGCTTTTGAGAGCGTTTCTGGCCTTTTAGTGGAAACTCTTGTTGAGTGAATATCTGCAGTAAGAATCACTTTTGGACTCAGAAAGTGCTTCTGAGAGAGTTTCTGGCCTTTTCCTGGAAACTCTGTGTTGAGTGAATATCTGCACTAAGAATCACTTTTGGACTCTGAAAGTGCTTTTGAGGAGAGTTTCTGGCCTTCCAGTGAAAACTCTGTGTTGAGTGAATATCTGCACTAAGAATCAATTTTTGGACTCTGAAAGTGCATTTGAGAACGCGTTTCTGGCCTTTACTGGAAACTCTCAGTTGAGTGAATATCTGCAGTAAGAATCACTTTTTGGACTCTGAAAGTGCATTTGAGAGCGTTTCTGGCCATTCCAGTGGAAACTCTGTGTTGAGTGAATATCTGCACTAAGAATCACTTTTTGGACTCTGAAAGTGCTTTTGAGAGCGTTTCTGGCCATCTAGTGGAAAGTCTGTGTTGAGTGAATATCTGCACTAAGAATCACTTTTTGGACTCTGAAAGTGCTTCTGAGAGAGTTTCTGGCCTTCTACTGGAAACTCTGTGTTGAGTGAATATCTGCACTAAGAATCACTGTTTTGGACTCTGAAAGTGCTTTTGAGAGCGTTTCTGGCCATTTACTGGAAATTCTGTGTTCTCTGTTGAGTGAATATCTGCACTAAGAATCACTTTTTGGACTCAGAAAGTGCTTCTGAGAGAATATCTGGCCTTCTCCTGGAAACTCTCTGTTGAGTGAATATCTGCACTAAGAATCATTTTTTGGACTCTGAAAGTGCTTTTGAGAGAGCGTTTCTGGCCTTCCAGTGGAAACTCTTTTTGAGTGAATATCTGCAGTAAGAATCAATTTTTGGGCTCAAAGTGCATATGAGAGCGTTTCTGGCCTTTTACTGGAAACTCTGTATTGAGTGAATATCTGCACTAAGAATCACTATTTTGGACTCTGAAAGTGCTTCTGAGAGCGTTTCTGGCCTTCCAGTGGAAACTCTGTGTTGAGTGAATATCTGCACTAAGAATCACTTTTGGACTCTGAAAGTGCTTTTGAGAGCGTTTCTGGCCTTCCTGGAAACTCTGTGTTGAGTGAATATCTGCACTAAGAATCAATTTTTGGACTCTGAAAGTGCTTTTGAGAGAATTTCTGGCCTTTTACTGGAAACTCTGAGTGTTGAGTGAATATCTGCAGTAAGTGAAATCAATAAGAATTTTGGACTCTGAAAGTGCTTTTGAGAGCGTTTCTGGCCTTTTACTGGAAATTCTGTGTTGAGTGAATATCTGCACTTAAGAATCACTTTTGGACTCTAAGAATCAGTTGAGTTTTGGACTCTGAAAGTGCATTTGAGAGCGTTTCTGGCCATCTAGTGGAAACTCTGTGTTGAGTGAATATCTGCACTAAGAATCACTATTTTGGACTCTGAAAGTGCTTCTGAGAGAGTTTCTGGCCTTCTCCTGGAAACTCTGTGTTGAGTGAATATCTGCACTAAGAATCACTTTTTGGACTCTGAAAGTGCTTTTGAGAGCGTTTCTGGCCTTTTACTGGAAATTCTGTGTTGAGTGAATATCTGCACTAAGAATCACTTTTTGGACTCAGAAAGTTCTTTTGAGAGAATATCTGGCCTTCTCCTGGAAATTCTGTGTTGAGTGAATATCTGCACTAAGAATCACTTTTTTGGACTCTGAAAGTGCTTTTGAGAGCATTTCTGGCCTTCCAGTGAAAACTCTCTTTGAGTGAATATCTGCAGTAAGAATCACTTTTTGGACTCTGAAAGTGCTTTTGAGAGCGTTTCTGGCCATTTACTGGAAACTCTGTGTTGAGTGAATATCTGCACTAAGAATCACTTTTTGGACTCTGAAAGTGCTTCTGAGAGAGTTTCTGGCCTTCCAGTGGAAACTCTCAGTTGAGTGAATATCTGCAGTAAGAATCACTTTTTGGACTCTGAAAGTGCATTTGAGAGAGTTTCTGGCCTTCTAGTGAAACTCTCAGTTGAGTGAATATCTGCAGTAAGAATCATTTTTGGACTCTGAAAGTTCATTTGAGAGAGTTTCTGGCCTTTTACTGGAAACTCTGTGTTGAGTGAATATCTGCACTAAGAATCACTTTTTGGACTCTGAAAGTGCATTTGAGAGCGTTTCTGGCCATCTAGTGGAAACTCTGTGTTGAGTGAATATCTGCACTAAGAATCACTTTTGGACTCTGAAAGTGCTTCTGAGAGAGTTTCTGGCCTTCTCCTGGAAACTCTGTGTTGAGTGAATATCTGCACTAAAGAATCACTTTTTTGGACTCTGAAAGTGGTTTTGAGAGCGTTTCTGGCCTTCCAGTGGAAACTCTGTGTTGAGTGAATATCTGCACTAAGAATCAATGTTTTGGACTCTGAAAGTGGTTTGAGAGAGTTTCTGGCCTTTTACTGGAAACTCTGTGTTGAGTGAATATCTGCAATAAGAATCACTGTTTTGGACTCTGAAAGTGCTTTTGAGAGCGTTTCTGGCCATCTAGTGGAAACTCTGTGTTGAGTGAATATCTTCACTAAGAATCACTTTTTGGACTCTGAAAGTGCTTTTGAGAGCGTTTCTGGCCTTCTAGTGGAAACTCTGTGTTGAGTGAATATCTGCAGTAAGAATCACTTTTTGGACTCTGAAAGTTCATTTGAGAGAGTTTCTGGCCTTCTACTGGAAACTCTGTGTTGAGTGAATATCTGCACTAAGAATCACTTTTGGACCCTGAAAGTGCATTTGAGAGCGTTTCTGGCCATTTACTGAAATTCTGTGTTGAGTGAATATCTGCACTAAGAATCACTTTTTGGACTCAGAAAGTGCTTCTGAGAGAATATCTGGCCTTCTCCTGGAAACTCTCTGTTGAGTGAATATCTGCACTAAAAATCATTTTTTTGGACTCTGAAAGTGCTTTTAAGAGCGTTTCTGGCCTTCCAGTGGAAACTCTTTTGAGTGAATATCTGCAGTAAGAATCAATGTTTTGGGCTCAAAGTGCATATGAGAGCGTTTCTGGCCTTTTACTGGAAACTCTGTATTGAATGAATATCTGCAATAAGAATGACTGTTTTGGACTCTGAAAGTGCTTCTGAGAGAGTTTCTGGCCTTCTCCTGGAAACTCTGTGTTGAGTGAATATCTTCACTAAGAATCACTTTTTGGACTCTGAAAGTGCTTTTGAGAGAGTTTCTGGCCTTCAAGTGGAAACTCTCTGTTGAGTGAATATCTGCAGTAAGAATCAATTTTTTTGGACTCTGAAAGTTCATTTGAGAGTGTTTCTGGCCTTTTACTGGAAACTCTGTGTTGAGTGAATATCTGCACTAAGAATCACTTTTGGACTCTGAAAGTGCATTTGAGAGCGTTTCTGGCCATCTAGTGGAAAGTCTGTGTTGAGTGAATATCTGCAATAAGAATCACTTTTGGACTTCTGAAGAGCTTCTGGCCTTCTCCTGAAACCTGTGTTGAGTTTCTGGCCTTCTGGACCCTGAAAGTGCATTTGAAAACTCTGTGTTGAGTGAATATCTGCACTAAGAATCACTTTTTGGACTCTGAAAGTGCTTTTGAGAGAGTTTCTGGCCCTTCAGTGGAAACTCTCTGTTGAGTGAATATCTGCAGTAAGAATCAATTTTTTGGACTCCGAAAGTTCATTTGAGAGTGTTTCTGGCCTTTTACTGGAAACTCTCTGTTGAGTGAATATCTGCACTAAGAATCACTTTTTGGACTCTGAAAGTGCATTTGAGGCGTTCTGGCCATCTAGTGGAAAGTCTGTGTTGAGTGAATATCTACAATAAGAATCACTGTTTTGGACTCTGAAAGTGCTTCTGAGAGAGTTTTTGGCCTTCTCCTGGAAACTCTGTGTTGAGTGAATATCTGCACTAACAATCACTTTTTGGACTCTGAAAGTGCTTTTGAAGAGTGTCTGGCCTTCCAGTGAAAACTCAGTTGAAGTGAATATCTGCAGTAAGAATCAATTTTTTGGACCTGAAAGTTCATTTGAGAACGCTTTCTGGCCATTTACTGGAAATTCTGTGTTGAGTGAATACCTGCACTAAGAATCACTTTTTTGACCCTGAAAGTGCATTTGAGAGCATTTCTGGCCTTCCAGTGAAACCCTCTGTTGAGTGAATATCTGCAGTAAGAATCACGTTTTGGACTCTGAAAGTGCTTTGAGAGCGTTTCTGGCCATTTACTGGAAATTCTGTGTTGAGGAATATCTGCACTAAGAATCACTTTTTTGGACTCAGAAAGGCTTCTGAGAGAGTTTCTGCCTTCTCCTGGAAACTTGTGTTG
>JAFDVH010000064.1:0-62901 GCA_019176425.1 Megalops atlanticus | reverse complement strand
AAGAATCACTTTTTTGGATTCCGAAGGTTCATTTGAGAGCGTTACTGGCCTTCCAGTGCAAACTCTGTGTTGAGTGAATATCTGCAGTAACAATCACTTTTTTGGGGTCTGAAAATGCATTTCAGAGCGTTTCTGGCCTTTTAGTGGAAACTCTCTGTTGAGTAAATATATGCACTAAGAATCATTGTTTTGGACTCAGAAGTGCTTCTGAGAGAGTTTCTGGCCTTCTCCTGGAAACTCTGTGTTGAGTGAATATCTGCACTAACAATCACTTTTTGGACTCTGAAAGTGCATTTGAGAGCGTTTTTATGGTCTTCCAGTGAAAACTCTGTGTTGAGTGAATATCTGCACGAAGAATCACTTTTTGGACTCAGAAGGTGCATTTGAGAGCGTTTCTGGCCTTCCAGTGGAAACTATGTGTTGAGTGAATATCTGCACTAAGAATCACTTTTGCACTCCGAGTTCATTTGAGAACGTTACTGGCCTTCCAGTGGAAACTCTGTGTTGAGTGAATATCTGCACGAAGAATTAATTTTTTTGACTCTGAAAATGCATTTGAGAGCGTTTCTGGCCTTCCAGTGGAAACTCTGTGTTGAGTGAATATCTGCACTAAGAATCACTGTTTGGACTCAGAGAGTGCTTTTGAGAGAGTTTCTGGCCTTCTCCTGGAAACTCTGTGTTGAGTGAATATCTGCACTAACAATCACTTTTTTGGACTCTGAAAGTGCATTTGAGAGCGTTTATGGTCTTCCAGTGAAAACTCTGTGTTGAGTGAATATCTGCACTGAAGAATCACTTTTTGGGCTCGAAAGTGCATTTGAGAGCGTTTCTGGCCTTCTCCTGGAAACTCTGTGTTGAGTGAATATTTGCACTAAGAATCACTTTTGGACTCTGAAAGTGCATTTGAGAGCGTTCATGGTCTTCCAGTGAAAACTCTGTGTTGAGTGAATATCTGCGAAGAATCACTTTTTGGACTCCGAAAGTGCATTTGAGAGCGTCTCTGGCCTTTTGTGGAAACTCTGTGTTGAGTGAATATCTGCACTAAGAATCACTTTTTTGGCCTCCAAAAAGTGCATTTGAGAGCGTTTGTGGCCTTCCAGTGGAAACTCTGTGTTGAGTCAATATCTGCACTAAGAATCACTTTTTTGTACTCCGAAAGTTCATTTGAGAGGGTTACTGGCCTACCAGTGGAAACTCTGTGTTGAGTGAATATCTGCAGTAAGAATCACTGTTTTAGACTCTGAAAGTGCTTCTGAGAGAGTTTCTGGCCTTCTCCTGAAACTCTGTGTTGAGTGAATATCTGCACTTAGTATCACTTTTTGGACTCTGAAAGTGCATTTGAGAGCGTTTCTGGCCTTTTTGTGAAAACTCCGTGTTGAGTGAATATCTGCACAAAGAATCACTTTTTTGGACTCTGAAAATGCATTTGAGAGCATTTCTGGTCTTCCAATGGAAACTCTGTGTTGAGTGAATATCTGCACTAAGAATCACTGTTTTGGACTCAGAAGTGCTTCTGAGAGAGTTTCTGGCCTTCTCCTAAAAACTCTGTGTTGAGTGAATATCTGCACTAACAATCACTTTTTGGGTCTGAAAATGCATTTGAGAGCGTTTCTGGCCTTTTAGTGGAAACTCTCTGTTGAGTGAATATATGCACTAACAATCACTTTTTGGACTCAGAAAGTGCATTTGAGAGCGTTTCTGGCCTATCAGTGGAAACTCTGTGTTGAGTGAATATCTGCACTAAGAATCACTTTTTTGGACTCCGAAAGTTCATTTGAGAGCGTTTCTGGCCTTCCAGTGGAAACTCTGTGTTGAGTGAATATCTGCAGTAAGAATCACTTTTTAGAACTCTGAAAATGCATTTGAGAGCGTTTCTGGCCTTCCAGTGGAAACTCTGTGTTGAGCGAATATCTGCACTAAGAATCACTTTTTTGGACTCTGAAAGTGCATTTGAGAGCGTTTCTGGCTTTACAGTGGAAAGTCTGTGTTGAGTGAATATCTGCAGTAAGAATCACTTTTTTGGACTCTGATAGTGCATTTGAGAGCGTTTCTGACCTTCCAGTGGAGACTCTGTGTTGAGTGAATATCTGCACAAAGAATCACTTTTTTGGACTCCGAAAGTGCATTTGAGAGCGTTTCTGGCCATCTAGTGGAAACTCTGTGTTGAGTAAATATCTCTCACTAAGAATCCCTTTTTTGGACTCCTAAACTGCATTTGGGAGCGTTTCTGGCCTTCCAGTGGAAAATCTGTGTTGAGTGAATATCTGCAAGAAGAATCACTTCTTTGCACTCTGAAAGTGCATTTGAGAGCGTTTCTGGCCATCTAGTGTAAACTCTGTGTTGAGTAAATATCTCTGACTAAGAATCACTTTTTGGACTCCTAAAAATGCATTTGGGAGCGTTTCTGGCCTTCCAGTGGAAACTCTGTGTTGAGTGAATATCTGCAGTAAGAATCACTTTTTAGGACTCTGAAAATGCATTTGAGAGCGTTTCTGGCCTTCCAGTGGAAACTCTGTGTTGAGTGAATATCTGCAATAAGAATCATTGTTTTGGACTCTGAAAGTGCTTCAGAGAGAGTTTCTGGCCTTCTCCTGGAAACTCTGTGTTGAGTGAATATCTGCACTTAATATCACTTTTTGGACTCTGAAAGTGCATTTGAGAGCGTTTCTGGCGTTCAGTGAAAACTCTGTGTTGAGTGAATATCTGCACAAAGAATCACTTTTTGGACTCTGAAAATGCATTTGAGAGTGTTTCTGGTCTTCCAGTGGAAACTTTGTGTTGAGTTAATATCTGCACTAAGAATCACTGTTTTGGACTCAAGTGCTTCTGAGAGAGTTTCTGGCCTTCTCCTGGAAACTCTGTGTTGAGTGAATATCTGCACAAGAATCACTTTTTGGACTCTGAAAGTGCATTTGAGAGCGTTTCTGGTCTTCCAGCGGAAACTTTGTGTTGAGTGAATATCTGCACTAAGAATCACTGTTTGGACTCAGAAGTGCTTCTGAGAGAGTTTCTGGCCTTCTCCTGAAACTCTGTGTGGAGTGAATATCTGCTCTAACAATCACTTTTTTGGACTCCGAAAGTTCATTTGAGAGCGTTTCTGGCCTTCCAGTGGAAACTCTGTGTTGAGTGAATATCTGCAGTAAGAATCACTTTTAGAACTCTGAAAATGCATTTGAGAGCGTTTCTGGCCTTCCAGTGGAAACTCTGTGTTGAGCTAATATCTGCACTAAGAATCACTTTTTGGACTCTGAAAGTGCATTTGAGAGCGTTTCTGGCTTTCCAGTGGAAAGTCTGTGTTGAGTGAATATCTGCAGTAAGAATCACTTTTTTTGGGACTCTGATAGTGCATTTGAGAGCGTTTCTGACCTTCCAGTGGAGACTCTGTGTTGAGTGAATATCTGCACAAAGAATCACTTTTGGACTCGAAAGTGCATTTGAGAGCGTTTCTGGCCATCTAGTGGAAACTCTGTGTTGAGTAAATATCTCACTAAGAATCCCTTTTGGACTCCTAAACTGCATTTGGGAGCGTTTCTGGCCTTCCAGTGGAAAATCTGTGTTGAGTGAATATCTGCAAGAAGAATCACTTTTTGCACTCTGAAAGTGCATTTGAGAGCGTTTCTGGCCATCTAGTGTAAACTCTGTGTTGAGTAAATATCTCTGACTAAGAATCACTTTTTGGACTCCTAAAGTGCATTTGGGAGCGTTTCTGGCCTTCCAGTGGAAACTCTGTGTTGAGTGAATATCTGCAGTAAGAATCACTTTTTAGGACTCTGAAAATGCATTTGAGAGCGTTTCTGGCCTTCCAGTGGAAACTCTGTGTTGAGTGAATATCTGCACTAAGAATCATTGTTTTGGACTCTGAAAGTGCTTCAGAGAGAGTTTCTGGCCTTCTCCTGGAAACTCTGTGTTGAGTGAATATCTGCACTTAATATCACTTTTTTGGACTCTGAAAGTGCATTTGAGAGCGTTTCTGGCGTTCCAGTGAAAACTCTGTGTTGAGTGAATATCTGCACAAAGAATCACTTTTTTGGACTCTGAAAATGCATTTGAGAGTGTTTCTGGTCTTCCAGTGGAAACTTTGTGTTGAGTGAATATCTGCACTAAGAATCACTGTTTTGGACTCAGAAGTGCTTCTGAGAGAGTTTCTGGCCTTCCCTGAAACTCTGTGTTGAGTGAATATCTGCACAAAGAATCACTTTTGGACTCTGAAAGTGCATTTGAGAGCGTTTCTGGTCTTCCAGCGGAAACTTTGTGTTGAGTGAATATCTGCACTAAGAATCACTGTTTTGGACTCAGAAGTGCTTCTGAGAGAGTTTCTGGCCTTCTCCTGGAAACTCTGTGTTGAGTGAATATCTGCACTAACAATCACTTTTTTGGACTCTGAAAGTGCATTTGAGAGCGTTTATGGTCTTCCAGTGAAAACTCTGTGTTGAGTGAATATCTGCACGAAGAATCACTTTTGGACTCAGAAGGTGCATTTGAGAGCGTTTCTGGCCTTCCAGTGGAAACTCTGTGTTGAGTGAATATCTGCACTAAGAATCACTTTTTTGGGCTCCGAAAGTGCATTTGAGAGCGTTTCTGGCCTTCTCCTGGAAACTCTGTGTTGAGTGAATATTTGCACTAACAATCACTTTTGGACTCTGAAAGTGCATTTGAGAGCGTTTCATGGTCTTCCAGTGAAAACTCTGTGTTGAGTGAATATCTGCACGAAGAATCACTTTTTTGGACTCCGAAAGTGCATTTGAGAGCGTCTCTGGGCATTTTGTGGAAACTCTGTGTTGAGTGAATATCTGCACTAAGAATCACTTTTTGGCCTCCAAAAGTGCATTTGAGAGTTTCTGGCCTTCCAGTGAAACTCTGTGTTGAGTGAATATCTGCAGTAAGAATCACTGTTTTAGACTCTGAAAGTGCTTCTGAGAGAGTTTCTGGCCTTCCTGGAAACTCTGTGTTGAGTGAATATCTGCACTTAGTATCACTTTTTTGGACTCTGAAAGTGCATTTGAGAGCGTTTCTGGCCTTTTTGTGAAAACTCCGTGTTGAGAGAATATCTGCACAAAGAATCACTTTTTTGGACTCTGAAAATGCATTTGAGAGCGTTTCTGGATTTCCAGTGGAAAATCTGTGTTGAGTGAATATCTGCAGTAAGAATCACTTTTTTGATTCCTAAAGTGCATTTGAGAGCGTTTCTGGCCTTCCAGTGGAAAATCTGTGTTGAGTGAATAACTGCGCTGAGAATCACGTTTTTGTACTCTGAAAGTGCATTTGAGAGCGTTTCTGGCCTATCAGTGGAATCTCTGTGTTGAGTGAATATCTGCACTAAGAATCACTTTTTGGCCTCCAAAAGTTCATTTGAGAGGATTTCTGGCCTTCCAGTGGAAAATCTGTGTTGAGTGAATAACTGCGCTGAGAATCACGTTTTTGTACTCTGAAAGTGCATTTGAGAGCGTTTCTGGCCTATCAGTGGAATCTCTGTGTTGAGTGAATATCTGCACTAAGAATCACTTTTTTGGCCTCCAAAAGTTCATTTGAGAGGATTTCTGGCCTTCCAGTGGAAAATCTGTGTTGAGTGAATAACTGCGCTGAGAATCACGTTTTTGTACTCTGAAAGTGCATTTGAGAGCGTTTCTGGCCTATCAGTGGAATCTCTGTGTTGAGTGAATATCTGCACTAAGAATCACTTTTTTGGCCTCCAAAAGTTCATTTGAGAGGATTTCTGGCCTTCCAGTGGAAACTCTGTGTTGAGTGAATATCTGCAGTAGGTATCACTTTTTTGGACTCTGAAAGTGCATTTGAGAGTGTTTTTGGCTTTCCAGTGGAAACTCTGTGTTTAGTGAATATCTGCAGTAAGAATCACTTTTTTGGACTCCGAAAGTGCATTTGAAAGCGTTTCTGGCCTTCCAGTGGAAACTCTGTGTTGAGTGAATATCTGCGGTAAGAATCACTTTTTTTGGACTCTAGAAAGTGCATTGAGAGCGTTTCTGGCCATCTAGTGGAAACTCTGTGTTGAGTGAATATCTGCAGTAGGTATCACTTTTTGGACTCCTAAAGTGCATTTGAGAGCGTTTCTGGCCTTCCAGTGGAAAATCTGTGTTGAGTGAATATCTGCAGTAAGAATCACTTTTTTGCACTCTGAAAGTGCATTTGACAGCGTTTCTGGCCATCTAGTGTAAACTCTGTGTTGAGTGAATAACTGCGCTGAGAATCACGTTTTTGTACTCCGAAAGTGCATTTGAGAGCGTTTCTGGCTTTCCAGTGGAAACTCTGTGTTGAGTGAATATCTGCACTAAGAATCACTTTTTTGGACTCCGAAAGTTCATTTGAGAGCATTTCTGGCCTTCCAGTGGAAACTCTGTGTTGAGTGAATATCTGCAGTAAGAATCACTTTTTTGGACTCCTAAAGTGCATTTGAGAGCGTTTCTGGCCTTCCAGTGGAAACTCTGTGTTGAGTGAATATCTGCAGTAAGAATGACTTTTTTGGACTCTGAAAGTGCATTTGAGAGCGTTTCTGGCCATCTAGTGGAAACTCTGTGTTGAGTAAATATCTCTCTCTAATAATCACTTTTTTGGACTCCTAAAGTGCATTTGAGAGCGTTTCTGGCCTTCCAGTGGAAACTCTGTGTTGAGTGAATATCTGCAGTAAGAATCACTTTTTGGACTCTGAAAGTGCATTTGAGAGCGTTTCTGGCCATCTAGTGGAAACTCTGTGTTGAGTAAATATCTCTCTCTAAGAATCACTTTTTTGGACTCCTAAAGTGCATTTGAGAGAGTTTCTGGCCTTCCAGTGGAAACTCTGTGTTGAGTGAATATCTGCAGTAAGAATCACTTTTTGGACTCCGAAAGTGCATTGAGAGCGTTTCTGGCCATCTAGTGGAAACTCTGTGTTGAGTGAATATCTGCAGTAGGTATCACTTTTTGGACTCCTAAAGTGCATTTGAGAGCGTTTCTGGCCTTCCAGTGGAAAATCTGTGTTGAGTGAATATCTGCAGTAAGAATCACTTTTTTGCACTCTGAAAGTGCATTTGACAGCGTTTCTGGCCATCTAGTGTAAACTCTGTGTTGAGTGAATAACTGCGCTGAGAATCACGTTTTTGTACTCCGAAAGTGCATTTGAGAGCGTTTCTGGCTTTCCAGTGGAAACTCTGTGTTGAGTGAATATCTGCACTAAGAATCACTTTTTTGGACTCCGAAAGTTCATTTGAGAGCATTTCTGGCCTTCCAGTGGAAACTCTGTGTTGAGTGAATATCTGCAGTAAGAATCACTTTTTTGGACTCCTAAAGTGCATTTGAGAGCGTTTCTGGCCTTCCAGTGGAAACTCTGTGTTGAGTGAATATCTGCAGTAAGAATGACTTTTTTGGACTCTGAAAGTGCATTTGAGAGCGTTTCTGGCCATCTAGTGGAAACTCTGTGTTGAGTAAATATCTCTCTAAGAATCACTTTTTTGGACTCCTAAAGTGCATTTGAGAGCGTTTCTGGCCTTCCAGTGGAAACTCTGTGTTGAGTGAATATCTGCAGTAAGAATCACTTTTTTGGACTCTGAAAGTGCATTTGAGAGCGTTTCTGGCCATCTAGTGGAAACTCTGTGTTGAGTAAATATCTCTCTCTAAGAATCACTTTTTTGGACTCCTAAAGTGCATTTGAGAGAGTTTCTGGCCTTCCAGTGGAAACTCTGTGTTGAGTGAATATCTGCAGTAAGAATCACTTTTTTGGACTCCGAAAGTGCATTTGAGAGCGTTTCTGGCCATCTAGTGGAAACTCTGTGTTGAGTAAATATCTCTCTCTAAGAATCACTTTTTTGGACTCCTAAAGTGCATTTGAGAGCGTTTCTGGCCTTCCAGTGGAAAATCTGTGTTGATTGAATATCTGCAGTAAGAATCACTTTTTGGACTCCGAAAGTGCATTTGAGAGCGTTTCTGGCCATCTAGTGGAAACTCTGTTTTGAGTAAATATCTCTCACTAAGAATCACTCTTTTGGACTCCTAAAGTGCATTTGAGAGCGTTTCTGGCCTTCCAGTGGAAAATCTGTGTTGAGTGAATAACTGCGCTGAGAATCACGTTTTTGTACTCTGAAAATGCATTTGAGAGCGTTTCTGGCCTATCAGTGGAATCTCTGTGTTGAGTGAATATCTGCACTAAGAATCATTGTTTTGGACTCTGAAAGTGCTTCAGAGAGAGTTTCTGGCCTTCTCCTGGAAACTCTGTGTTGAGTGAATATCTGCAGTAGGTATCACTTTTTTGGACTCCTAAAGTGCATTTGAGAGCGTTTCTGGCCTTCCAGTGGAAAATCTGTGTTGAGTGAATATCTGCAGTAAGAATCACTTTTTTGCACTCTGAAAGTGCATTTGACAGCGTTTCTGGCCATCTAGTGTAAACTCTGTGTTGAGTGAATAACTGCGCTGAGAATCACGTTTTTGTACTCCGAAAGTGCATTTGAGAGCGTTTCTGGCTTTCCAGTGGAAACTCTGTGTTGAGTGAATATCTGCACTAAGAATCACTTTTTGGACTCTGAAAATGCATTTGAGAGCGTTTCTGGATTTCCAGTGGAAAATCTGTGTTGAGTGAATATCTGCAGTAAGAATCACTTTTTGGATTCCTAAAGTGCATTTGAGAGCGTTTCTGGCCTTCCAGTGGAAAATCTGTGTTGAGTGAATAACTGCGCTGAGAATCACGTTTTTGTACACTGAAAGTGCATTTGAGAGCGTTTCTGGCCTATCAGTGGAAACTCTGTGTTAAGTGAATATCTGCTCTAAGAATCACTTTTTTGGACTCCGAAAGTTCATTTGAGAGCATTTCTGGCCTTCCAGTGGAAACTCTGTGTTGAGTGAATATCTGCAGTAAGAATCACTTTTTGGACTCCTAAAGTGCATTTGAGAGCGTTTCTGGCCTTCCAGTGGAAACTCTGTGTTGAGTGAATATCTGCACTAACAATCACTTTTTGGACTCCAAAGTTCATTTGAGAGCGTTACTGGACTTCCAGTGGAAAATCTGTGTTGAGTGAATATCTGCAGTAGGTATCACTTTTTGGACTCCGAAAGTGCATTTGAGAGCGTTTCTGGCCATCTAGTGGAAACTCTGTGTTGAGTAAATATGTCTCACTAAGAATCACGTTTTGGACTCCGAAAGTTCATTTGAGAGCGTTACTGGCCTTCCAGTGGAAACTCTGTGTTGACTGAATATCTGCAGTAAGAATCACTTTTTTGGACTCTGAAAATGCATTTGAGAGCGTTTCTGGCTTTCCAGTGGAAACTCTGTGTTGAGTGAATATCTGCAGTAAGAATCACTTTTTCGGACTCCGAAAGTGCATTTGACAATGTTTCTGGACATCGAGTGTAAACTCTGTGTTGAGTGAATAACTGCGCTGAGAATCACGTTTTTGGACTCTGAAAGTGCATTTGAGAGCGTTTCTGGCCTTTTTGTGAAACTTTATGTTGAGTGAATATCTGCGCTAAGAATCGCTTTTTGGTCTCAGAAAGTGCATTTGATAGCGTTTCTGGCCTTCCAGTGGAAACTCTGTGTTGAGTGAATATCTGCAGTAAGAATCACTTTTTGGACTCCGAAGTGCATTTGAGAGCGTTTCTGGCCATCTAGTGGAAACTCTGTGTTGAGTAAATATCTCTCACTAAGAATCACTTTTTGGACTCCTAAAGTGCATTTGAGAGCGTTTCTGGCCTTCCAGTGGAAACTCTGTGTTGAGTGAATATCTGCAGTAAGAATGACTTTTTGGACTCTGAAAGTGCATTTGAGAGCGTTTCTGGCCATCTAGTGGAAACTCTGTGTTGAGTAAATATCTCTCTCTAAGAATCACTTTTTGGACTCTAAAGTGCATTTGAGAGCGTTTCTGGCCTTCCAGTGGAAACTCTGTGTTGAGTGAATATCTGCAGTAAGAATGACTTTTTGGACTCTGAAAGTGCATTTGAGAGCGTTTCTGGCCATCTAGTGGAAACTCTGTGTTGAGTAAATATCTCTCTCTAAGAATCACTTTTTGGACTCCTAAAGTGCATTTGAGAGCGTTTCTGGCCTTCCAGTGGAAACTCTGTGTTGAGTGAATATCTGCAGTAAGAATCACTTTTGGACTCTGAAAGTGCATTTGAGAGCGTTTCTGGCCATCTAGTGGAAACTCTGTGTTGAGTAAATATCTCTCTCTAAGAATCACTTTTTTGGACTCCTAAAGTGCATTTGAGAGAGTTTCTGGCCTTCCAGTGGAAACTCTGTGTTGAGTGAATATCTGCAGTAAGAATCACTTTTTTGGACTCCGAAAGTGCATTTGAGAGCGTTTCTGGCCATCTAGTGGAAACTCTGTGTTGAGTAAATATCTCTCTCTAAGAATCACTTTTTTGGACTCCTAAAGTGCATTTGAGAGCGTTTCTGGCCTTCCAGTGGAAAATCTGTGTTGATTGAATATCTGCAGTAAGAATCACTTTTTTGGACTCCGAAAGTGCATTTGAGAGCGTTTCTGGCCATCTAGTGGAAACTCTGTTTTGAGTAAATATCTCTCACTAAGAATCACTTTTTGGACTCCTAAAGTGCATTTGAGAGCGTTTCTGGCCTTCCAGTGGAAAATCTGTGTTGAGTGAATAACTGCGCTGAGAATCACGTTTTTGTACTCTGAAAGTGCATTTGAGAGCGTTTCTGGCCTATCAGTGGAATCTCTGTGTTGAGTGAATATCTGCACTAAGAATCACTTTTTGGACTCAAAAGTTCATTTGAGAGGATTTCTGGCCTTCCAGTGGAAACTCTGTGTTGAGTGAATATCTGCAGTAAGAATCACTTTTTTGGACTCTGAAAGTGCATTTGAGAGCATTTCTGGCCTTCCAGTGGAAACTCTGTGTTGAGTGAATATCTGCACTAACAATCACTTTTTGCACTCCAAAGTTCATTTGAGAGCGTTACTGGACTTCCAGTGGAAACTCTGTGTTGAGTGAATATCTGCAGTAGGTATCACTTTTTTGGACTCCTAAAGTGCATTTGAGAGCGTTTCTGGCCTTCCAGTGGAAAATCTGTGTTGAGTGAATATCTGCAGTAAGAATCACTTTTTTGCACTCTGAAAGTGCATTTGACAGCGTTTCTGGCCATCTAGTGTAAACTCTGTGTTGAGTGAATAACTGCGCTGAGAATCACGTTTTTGTACTCCGAAAGTGCATTTGAGAGCGTTTCTGGCCTTCCAGTGGAAACTCTGTGTTGAGTGAATATCTGCACTAAGAATCACTTTTTGGACTCCAGTTCATTTGAGAGCGTTACTGGTCTTCCAGTGTAAACTCTCTGTTGAGTGAATAATGCACTAACAATCACTTTTTTGGACTCTGAAAATGCATTTGAGAGCGTTTCTGGCCTTTTTGTGGAAACTCTCTTCTGAGTGAAAATCTGCACTAAGAATCACTTTTTTGGACTCCAAAAGTGCATTTGAGAGCGTTTCTGGCCTTCCAGTGGAAACTCTGTGTCGAGTGAATAACTGCGCTGAGAATCACGTTGTTGTACTCTGAAAGTGCATTTGGGAGCGTTTCTGGCCTTTTTTGTGGAAAATTTTTGTTGAGTGAATATCTGCACTAAGAATCACTTTTTTGGGCTCCGAAAGTGCATTTGAGAGCGTTTCTGGCCTTCTCCTGGAAACTCTGTGTTGAGTGAATATCTGCACTAAGAATCACTTTTTTGGACTTTGAAAGTGCATTTGAGAGCGTTTCTGGCCATCTAGTGGAAACTCTGTGTTGAGTAAATATCTCTCACTAAGAATCACGTTTTTGGACTCCGAAAGTTCATTTGAGAGCGTTACTGGCCTTCCAGTGGAAACTCTTTGTTGAGTGAATATCTGCAGTAAGAATCACTTTTTTGGACTCTGAAAATGCATTTGAGAGCGTTTCTGGCTTTCCAGTGGAAACTCTGTGTTGAGTGAATATCTGCAGTAAGAATCACTTTTTTGACTCGAAAGTGCATTTGACAATGTTTCTGGACATCGAGTGTAAACTCTGTGTTGAGTGAATAACTGCGCTGAGAATCACGTTTTTGGACTCTGAAAGTGCATTTGAGAGCGTTTCTGGCCTTTTTGTGAAACTTTATGTTGAGTGAATATCTGCTCTAAGAATCGCTTTTTTGGTCTCAGAAAGTGCATTTGATAGCGTTTCTGGCCTTCCAGTGGAAACTTTGTGTTGAGTGAATATCTGCAGTAAGAATCACTTTTTGGACTCCGAAAGTGCATTTGAGAGCGTTTCTGGCCATCTAGTGGAAACTCTGTGTTGAGTAAATATCTCTCACTAAGAATCACTTTTTGGACTCCTAAAGTGCATTTGAGAGCGTTTCTGGCCTTCCAGTGGAAACTCTGTGTTGAGTGAATATCTGCAGTAAGAATCACTTTTTGGACTCCGAAAGTGCATTTGAGAGCGTTTCTGGCCATCTAGTGGAAACTCTGTGTTGAGTAAATATCTCTCTCTAAGAATCACTTTTTGGACTCTAAAGTGCATTTGAGAGCGTTTCTGGCCTTCCAGTGGAAACTCTGTGTTGAGTGAATATCTGCAGTAAGAATCACTTTTTGGACTCTGAAAGTGCATTTGAGAGCGTTTCTGGCCATCTAGTGGAAACTCTGTGTTGAGTAAATATCTCTCACTAAGAATCACTTTTTGGACTCTAAAAGTGCATTTGAGAGCGTTTCTGGCCTTCCAGTGGAAACTCTGTGTTGAGTGAATATCTGCAGTAAGAATCACTTTTTTGGACTCCTAAAGTGCATTTGAGAGCGTTTCTGGCCTTCCAGTGGAAACTCTGTGTTGAGTGAATATCTGCACTAAGAATCATTGTTTTGGACTCTGAAAGTGCTTCAGAGAGAGTTTCTGGCCTTCTCCTGGAAACTCTGTGTTGAGTGAATATCTGCACTTAATATCACTTTTTTGGACTCTGAAAGTGCATTTGAGAGCGTTTCTGGCGTTCCAGTGAAAACTCTGTGTTGAGTAAATATCTCTCACTAAGAATCACTTTTTTGGACTCCTAAAGTGCATTTGAGAGCGTTTCTGGCCTTCCAGTGGAAAATCTGTGTTGAGTGAATAACTGCGCTGAGAATCACGTTTATGTACTCTGAAAGTGCATTTGAGAGCGTTTCTGGCCTATCAGTGGAATCTCTGTGTTGAGTGAATATCTGCACTAAGAATCACTTTTTTGGACTCCGAAAGTTCATTTGAGAGGATTTCTGGCCTTCCAGTGGAAACTCTGTGTTGAGTGAATATCTGCAGTAAGAATCACTTTTTGGACTCTGAAAGTGCATTTGAGAGCATTTCTGGCCTTCCAGTGGAAACTCTGTGTTGAGTGAATATCTGCACTAACAATCACTTTTTGGACTCCAAAAGTTCATTTGAGAGCGTTACTGGACTTCCAGTGGAAACTCTGTGTTGAGTGAATATCTGCAGTAGGTATCACTTTTTGGACTCTGAAAGTGCATTTGAGAGTGTTTTTGGCTTTCCAGTGGAAACTGTGTTTAGTGAATATCTGCAGTAAGAATCAATTTTTGGACTCCGAAAGTGCATTTGAGAGCGTTTCTGGCCTTCCAGTGGAAACTCTGTGTTGAGTGAATATCTGCAGTAAGAATCACTTTTTGGACTCCGAAAGTGCATTGAGAGCGTTTCTGGCCATCTAGTGGAAACTCTGTGTTGAGTGAATATCTGCAGTAGGTATCACTTTTTGGACTCTAAAAGTGCATTTGAGAGCGTTTCTGGCCTTCCAGTGGAAACTCTGTGTTGAGTGAATATCTGCACTAAGAATCATTGTTTTGGACTCTGAAAGTGCTTCAGAGAGAGTTTCTGGCCTTCTCAGTGGAAACTCTGTGTTGAGTGAATATCTGCACTTAATATCACTTTTTGGACTCTGAAAGTGCATTTGAGAGCGTTTCTGGCTTCCAGTGAAAACTCTGTGTTGAGTGAATATCTGCACAAAGAATCACTTTTTTGGACTCTGAAAGTGCATTTGAGAGCGTTTCTGGTCTTCCAGTGGAAACTTTGTGTTGAGTGAATATCTGCACTAAGAATCACTGTTTTGGACTCAGAAGTGCTTCTGAGAGAGTTTCTGGCCTTCTCCTGGAAACTCTGTGTTGAGTGAATATCTGCACTAAGAATCACTTTTTTGGCCTCCAAAAGTGCATTTGAGAGCGTTTCTGGCCTTCCAGTGGAAACTCTGTGTTGAGTCAATATCTGCACTAAGAATCACTTTTTTGGACACAGAAAGTGCATTTGAGAGTGTTTCTGGCCTTCCAGTGGAAACTGTGTTGAGTGAATATCTGCACTAAGAATCACTTTTTTGGACTCTGAAAGTGCATTTGAGAGCGTTTCTGGCCTTTTTGTGGAAACTTTCTGTTGAGTGAATGTATGCACTAAGAATCACTATTTTGGTCTCAGAAAGTGCATTGAGAGCGTTACTGGCCTTCCAGTGGAAACTCTGTGTTGAGTGAATATCTGCAGTAAGAATCACTTTTTTGGACTCTGAAAGTGCATTTGAGAGCGTTTCTGGCCTTCCAGTGGAAACTCTGTGTTGAGTGAATATCTGCAGTATGAATCACTTTTTTGCACTCTGAAAATGCATTTGAGAGCGTTTCTGGCTTTCCAGTGGAAACTCTGTGTTGAGTGAATATCTGCAGTAAGAATCACTTTTTCGGACTCCGAAAGTGCATTTGACAATGGTTCTGGCCTTCAGAGGTAAACTCTGTGTTGAGTGAATAACTGCGCTGAGAATCACGTTTTGGACTCTGAAAGTGCATTTGAGAGCGTTTCTGGCCTTTTTGTGGAAACTCTGTGTTGAGTGAATATCTGCACTAAGAATCACTTTTTGTACTCTGAAAGTTCATTTGAGAGGGTTACTGACCTACCAGTGGAAACTCTGTGTTGAGTGAATATCTGCACTAAGAATCACTGTTTTGGACTCTGAAAGTGCTTCTGAGAGCGTTTCTGGCCTTCCAGTGAAAACTCTGTGTTGAGTGAATATCTGCACAAAGAATCACTCTTTTGGACTCCGAAAGTGCCATTGAGAGAGTTTCTGGCCTTCTCCTGGAAACTGTGTTGAGTGTATATCTGCACTAAGAATCACTTTTTTGGACTCTGAAAATGCATTTGAGAGAGTTTCTGGCCTTTTTGTGGAAACTCTGTGTTGAGTGATTATCTGCACGAAGAATCACTATTTTGGACTCCTAAAGTGCATTTGAGAGCGTTACTGGCCTTGCAGTGGAAAATCTGTGTTGAGTGAATATCTGCAGTAAGAATCACTTTTTTGGACTCTGAAAGTGCATTTGAGAGCATTTCTGGCTTTCCACTGGAAACTCTCTGTTGAGTGAATATCTGCACTAACAATCACTTTTCTGGACTCTGAAAAATGCATTTGAGAGCGTTTCTGGCCTTTTTGTGGAAACTCTCTGTTGAGTGAATATCTGCACTAAGAATCACTTTTTTGGAATCCAAAAGTGCATTTGAGAGCGTTTCTGGCCTTCCAGTGGAAACTCTGTGTTGAGTGAATATCTGCACTAAGAATCATTGTTCGGGACTCTGAAAGTGCTTCTGAGAGAGTTTCTGGCCTTCTCCTGGAAACTCTGTGTTGAGTGAATATCTGCACTAAGTATCACTTTTTGCACTCTGAAAGTGCATTTGAGAGCGTTTCTGGTCTTTTTGTGGAAACTTTCTGTTGAGTGAATATCTGCACTAAGAATCACTTTTTTGGACACAGAAAGTGCATTTGAGAGTGTTTCTGGCCTTCCAGTGGAAACTGTGTTGAGTGAATATCTGCACTAAGAATCACTTTTGGACTCTGAAAGTGCATTTGAGAGCGTTTCTGGCCTTTTTGTGGAAACTTTCTGTTGAGTGAATGTATGCACTAAGAATCACTATTTTGGTCTCAGAAAGTGCATTGAGAGCGTTACTGGCCTTCCAGTGGAAACTCTGTGTTGAGTGAATATCTGCAGTAAGAATCACTTTTTTGGACTCCTAAAGTGCATTTGAGAGCGTTTCTGACCTTCCAGTGGAAACTCTGTGTTGAGTGAATATCTGCAGTATGAATCACTTTTTGCACTCTGAAAGTGCATTTGACAGCGTTTCTGGCTATCTAGTGTAAACTCTGTGTTGAGTGAATAACTGCGCTGAGAATCACGTTTTTGTACTCTGAAAGTGCATTTGAGAGCGTTTCTGGCCTTCCAGTGGAAACTCTGAGTTGAGTGAATATCTTCACTAACAATCACTTTTTTTTGGGTCTGAAAATGCATTTCAGAGCGTTTCTGGCCTTTTAGTGGAAAATCTCTGTTGAGTGAATATCTGCAGTAAGAATCACTTTTTGGACTCTGAGAGTGCATTTGAGAGTGTTTCTGGCTTTCCAGTGGAAACTCTGTGTTTAGTGAATATCTGCATTAAGAATCAATTTTTTGGACTCCGAAAGTGCATTTGAGAGCGTTTCTGGCCATCTAGTGGAAACTCTGTGTTGAGTAAATATCTCTCACTAAGAATCTCTTTTTGGACTCTGAAAGTGCATTTGAGAGCGTTTCTGACCTTTTTTGTGGAAACTTTCTGTTGAGTGAATATCTGCACTAAGAATCACTTTTTGGACTCTGAAAGTGCAGTTGACAATGTTTCTGGCCTTCCAGTGTAAACTCTGTGTTGAGTGAATAACTGCGCTGAGAATCACTTTTTGGACTCTGAAAGTGCATTTGAGAGTGTTTCTGGCCTTCCAGTGGAAACTGTGTTGAGTGAATATCTGCAGTAAGAATCACTTTTTGGACTCTGAAAGTGCATTTGAGAGCGTTTCTGGCCTTCCAGTGGAAACTCTGTGTTGAGTGAATATCTGCAGTATGAATCACTTTTTGCACTCTGAAAATGCATTTGAGAGCGTTTCTGGCTTTCCAGTGGAAACTCTGTGTTGAGTGAATATCTGCAGTAAGAATCACTTTTTCGGACTCGAAAGTGCATTTGACAATGGTTCTGGCCTTCGAGTGTAAACTCTGTGTTGAGTGAATAACTGCGCTGAGAATCACGTTTTGGACTCTGAAAGTGCATTTGAGAGCGTTTCTGGCCTTTTTGTGGAAACTCTGTGTTGAGTGAATATCTGCACTAAGAATCACTTTTTGTACTCTGAAAGTTCATTTGAGAGGGTTACTGACCTACCAGTGGAAACTCTGTGTTGAGTGAATATCTGCACTAAGAATCACTGTTTTGGACTCTGAAAGTGCTTCTGAGAGCGTTTCTGGCCTTCCAGTGAAAACTCTGTGTTGAGTGAATATCTCCACAAAGAATCACTCTTTTGGACTCCGAAAGTGCCATTGAGAGAGTTTCTGGCCTTCCAGTGGAAAATCTGTGTTGAGTGAGTAACTGCGCTGAGAATCACGTTTTTGTACTCTGAAAGTGCATTTGAGAGCGTTTCTGGCCTATCAGTGGAATCTCTGTGTTGAGTGAATATCTGCACTAAGAATCACTTTTTTGGACTCCGAAAGTTCATTTGAGAGGATTTCTGGCCTTCCAGTGGAAACTCTGTGTTGAGTGAATATCTGCAGTAAGAATCACTTTTTGGACTCTGAAAGTGCATTTGAGAGCATTTCTGGCCTTCCAGTGGAAACTCTGTGTTGAGTGAATATCTGCACTAACAATCACTTTTTGGACTCCGAAAGTTCATTTGAGAGCGTTACTGGACTTCCAGTGGAAACTCTGTGTTGAGTGAATATCTGCAGTAGGTATCACTTTTTTGGACTCCTAAAGTGCATTTGAGAGCGTTTCTGGCCTTCCAGTGGAAAATCTGTGTTGAGTGAATATCTGCAGTAAGAATCACTTTTTTGCACTCTGAAAGTGCATTTGACAGCGTTTCTGGCCATCTAGTGTAAACTCTGTGTTGAGTGAATAACTGCGCTGAGAATCACGTTTTTGTACTCGAAAGTGCATTTGAGAGCGTTTCTGGCCTTCCAGTGGAAACTCTGTGTTGAGTGAATATCTGCACTAAGAATCACTTTTTTGGACTCCGAAAGTTCATTTGAGAGCGTTACTGGTCTTCCAGTGTAAACTCTCTGTTGAGTGAATAATGCACTAACAATCACTTTTTTGGACTCTGAAAATGCATTTGAGAGCGTTTCTGGCCTTTTTGTGGAAACTCTCTTCTGAGTGAAAATCTGCACTAAGAATCACTTTTTTGGACTCCAAAAGTGCATTTGAGAGCGTTTCTGGCCTTCCAGTGGAAACTCTGTGTCGAGTGAATAACTGCGCTGAGAATCACGTTGTTGTACTCTGAAAGTGCATTTGGGAGCGTTTCTGGCCTTTTTTGTGGAACATTTTTGTTGAGTGAATATCTGCACTAAGAATCACTTTTTTGGGCTCCGAAAGTGCATTTGAGAGCGTTTCTGGCCTTCTCCTGGAAACTCTGTGTTGAGTGAATATCTGCACTAAGAATCACTTTTTTGGACTCCGAAAGTGCATTTGAGAGCGTTTCTGGCCATCTAGTGGAAACTCTGTGTTGAGTAAATATCTCTCACTAAGAATCACGTTTTGGACTCTGAAAGTTCATTTGAGAGCGTTACTGGCCTTCCAGTGGAAACTCTTTGTTGAGTGAATATCTGCAGTAAGAATCACTTTTTTGGACTCTGAAAATGCATTTGAGAGCGTTTCTGGCTTTCCAGTGGAAACTCTGTGTTGAGTGAATATCTGCAGTAAGAATCACTTTTTCGGACTCCGAAAGTGCATTTGACAATGTTTCTGGACATCGAGTGTAAACTCTGTGTTGAGTGAATAACTGCGCTGAGAATCACGTTTTTGGACTCTGAAAGTGCATTTGAGAGCGTTTCTGGCCTTTTTGTGAAACTTTATGTTGAGTGAATATCTGCTCTAAGAATCGCTTTTTTGGTCTCAGAAAGTGCATTTGATAGCGTTTCTGGCCTTCCAGTGGAAACTTTGTGTTGAGTGAATATCTGCAGTAAGAATCACTTTTTTGGACTCCGAAAGTGCATTTGAGAGCGTTTCTGGCCATCTAGTGGAAACTCTGTGTTGAGTAAATATCTCTCACTAAGAATCACTTTTTTGGACTCCTAAAGTGCATTTGAGAGCGTTTCTGGCCTTCCAGTGGAAACTCTGTGTTGAGTGAATATCTGCACTAAGAATCACTTTTTTGGACTCCGAAAGTGCATTTGAGAGCGTTTCTGGCCATCTAGTGGAAACTCTGTGTTGAGTAAATATCTCTCACTAAGAATCACGTTTTTGACTCCAAAGTTCATTTGAGAGCGTTACTGGCCTTCCAGTGGAAACTCTTTGTTGAGTGAATATCTGCAGTAAGAATCACTTTTTTGGACTCTGAAAATGCATTTGAGAGCGTTTCTGGCTTTCCAGTGGAAACTCTGTGTTGAGTGAATATCTGCAGTAAGAATCACTTTTTCGGACTCCGAAAGTGCATTTGACAATGTTTCTGGACATCGAGTGTAAACTCTGTGTTGAGTGAATAACTGCGCTGAGAATCACGTTTTTGGACTCTGAAAGTGCATTTGAGAGCGTTTCTGGCCTTTTTGTGAAACTTTATGTTGAGTGAATATCTGCTCTAAGAATCGCTTTTTTGGTCTCAGAAAGTGCATTTGATAGCGTTTCTGGCCTTCCAGTGGAAACTTTGTGTTGAGTGAATATCTGCAGTAAGAATCACTTTTTTGGACTCCGAAAGTGCATTTGAGAGCCTTTCTGGCCATCTAGTGGAAACTCTGTGTTGAGTAAATATCTCTCACTAAGAATCTCGTTTTGGACTCTGAAAGTGCATTTGAGAGCGTTTCTGACCTTTTGTGGAAACTTTCTGTTGAGTGAATATCTGCACTAAGAATCACTTTTTGGACTCTGAAAGTGCAGTTGACAATGTTTCTGGCCTTCGAGTGTAAACTCTGTGTTGAGTGAATAACTGCGCTGAGAATCACTTTTTTGGACTCTGAAAGTGCATTTGAGAGTGTTTCTGGCCTTCCAGTGGAAACTGTGTTGAGTGAATATCTGCAGTAAGAATCACTTTTTTGGACTCTGAAAGTGCATTTGAGAGCGTTTCTGGCCTTTTTGTGGAAACTCTGTGTTGAGTGAATATCTGCACTAAGAATCACTTTTTTTGTACTCTGAAAGTTCATTTGAGAGGGTTACTGACCTACCAGTGGAAACTCTGTGTTGAGTGAATATTTGCACTAAGAATCACTGTTTTGGACTCTGAAAGTGCTTCTGAGAGCGTTTCTGGCCTTCCAGTGAAAACTCTGTGTTGAGTGAATATCTGCACAAAGAATCACTCTTTTGGACTCCGAAAGTGCCATTGAGAGAGTTTCTGGCCTTCTCCTGGAAACTGTGTTGAGTGTATATCTGCACTAAGAATCACTTTTTTGGACTCTGAAAATGCATTTGAGAGAGTTTCTGGCCTTTTTGTGGAAACTCTGTGTTGAGTGATTATCTGCACGAAGAATCACTATTTTGGACTCCTAAAGTGCATTTGAGAGCGTTACTGGCCTTGCAGTGGAAAATCTGTGTTGAGTGAATATCTGCAGTAAGAATCACTTTTTTGGACTCTGAAAGTGCATTTGAGAGCATTTCTGGCTTTCCACTGGAAACTCTGTGTTTAGTGAATATCTGCAGTAAGAATCACTTTTTTGGACTCCGAAAGTCCATTCGAGAGCGTTTCTGGCCTTCCAGTGTAAACTCTCTGTTGAGTGAATATCTGCACTAACAATCACTTTTCTGGACTCTGAAAAATGCATTTGAGAGCGTTTCTGGCCTTTTTGTGGAAACTCTCTGTTGAGTGAATATCTGCACTAAGAATCACTTTTTTGGAATCCAAAAGTGCATTTGAGAGCGTTTCTGGCCTTCCAGTGGAAACTCTGTGTTGAGTGAATATCTGCACTAAGAATCATTGTTCGGGACTCTGAAAGTGCTTCTGAGAGAGTTTCTGGCCTTCTCCTGGAAAATCTGTGTTGATTGAATATCTGCAGTAAGAATCACTTTTTTGGACTCCGAAAGTGCATTTGAGAGCGTTTCTGGCCATCTAGTGGAAACTCTGTTTTGAGTAAATATCTCTCACTAAGAATCACTTTTTTGGACTCCTAAAGTGCATTTGAGAGCGTTTCTGGCCTTCCAGTGGAAAATCTGTGTTGAGTGAATAACTGCGCTGAGAATCACGTTTTTGTACTCTGAAAGTGCATTTGAGAGCGTTTCTGGCCTATCAGTGGAATCTCTGTGTTGAGTGAATATCTGCACTAAGAATCACTTTTTTGGACTCCGAAAGTTCATTTGAGAGCGTTACTGGACTTCCAGTGGAAACTCTGTGTTGAGTGAATATCTGCAGTAGGTATCACTTTTTTGGACTCCTAAAGTGCATTTGAGAGCGTTTCTGGCCTTCCAGTGGAAAATCTGTGTTGAGTGAATATCTGCAGTAAGAATCACTTTTTTGCACTCTGAAAGTGCATTTGACAGCGTTTCTGGCCATCTAGTGTAAACTCTGTGTTGAGTGAATAACTGCGCTGAGAATCACGTTTTTGTACTCAAAGTGCATTTGAGAGCGTTTCTGGCCTTCCAGTGGAAACTCTGTGTTGAGTGAATATCTGCACTAAGAATCACTTTTTTGGACTCCGAAAGTTCATTTGAGAGCGTTACTGGTCTTCCAGTGTAAACTCTCTGTTGAGTGAATAATGCACTAACAATCACTTTTTTGGACTCTGAAAATGCATTTGAGAGCGTTTCTGGCCTTTTTGTGGAAACTCTCTTCTGAGTGAAAATCTGCACTAAGAATCACTTTTTTGGACTCCAAAAGTGCATTTGAGAGCGTTTCTGGCCTTCCAGTGGAAACTCTGTGTCGAGTGAATAACTGCGCTGAGAATCACGTTGTTGTACTCTGAAAGTGCATTTGGGAGCGTTTCTGGCCTTTTTTGTGGAAAATTTTTGTTGAGTGAATATCTGCACTAAGAATCACTTTTTTGGGCTCCGAAAGTGCATTTGAGAGCGTTTCTGGCCTTCTCCTGGAAACTCTGTGTTGAGTGAATATCTGCACTAAGAATCACTTTTTTGGACTTTGAAAGTGCATTTGAGAGCGTTTCTGGCCTTCCAGTGGAAACTCTGTGTTGAGTGAATATCTGCAGTAAGAATCACTTTTTTGGACTCTGAAAGTGCATTTGAGAGCGTTTCTGGCCATCTAGTGGAAACTCTGTGTTGAGTAAATATCTCTCTCTAAGAATCAATTTTTTGGACTCCTAAAGTGCATTTGAGAGCGTTTCTGGCCTTCCAGTGGAAAATCTGTGTTGATTGAATATCTGCAGTAAGAATCACTTTTTTGGACTCCGAAAGTGCATTTGAGAGCGTTTCTGGCCATCTAGTGGAAACTCTGTGTTGAGTGAATAACTGCGCTGAGAATCACGTTTTTGTACACTGAAAGTGCATTTGAGAGCGTTTCTGGCCTTCCAGTGGAAACTCTGTGTTGAGTGAATATCTGCACTAACAATCACTTTTTTGGACTCCGAAAGTTCATTTGAGAGCGTTACTGGACTTCCAGTGGAAAATCTGTGTTGAGTGAATATCTGCAGTAGGTATCACTTTTTTGGACTCTGAAAGTGCTTTTGAGAGTGTTTCTGGCTTTCCAGTGGAAACTCTGTGTTTAGTGAATATCTGCAGTAAGAATCACTTTTTTGGACTCCGAAAGTGCATTTGAGAGCGTTTCTGGCCATCTAGTGGAAACTCTGTGTTGAGTAAATATCTCTCACTAAGAATCACGTTTTGGACTCGAAAGTTCATTTGAGAGCGTTACTGGCCTTCCAGTGGAAACTCTTTGTTGAGTGAATATCTGCAGTAAGAATCACTTTTTTGGACTCTTAAAATGCATTTGAGAGCGTTTCTGGCTTTCCAGTGGAAACTCTGTGTTGAGTGAATATCTGCAGTAAGAATCACTTTTCGGACTCCGAAAGTGCATTTGACAATGTTTCTGGACATCGAGTGTAAACTCTGTGTTGAGTGAATAACTGCGCTGAGAATCACGTTTTTGGACTCTGAAAGTGCATTTGAGAGCGTTTCTGGCCTTTTTGTGAAACTTTATGTTGAGTGAATATCTGCTCTAAGAATCGCTTTTTTGGTCTCCGAAAGTGCATTTGATAGCGTTTCTGGCCTTCCACTGGAAACTTTGTGTTGAGTGAATATCTGCAGTAAGAATCACTTTTTTGGACTCCGAAAGTGCATTTGAGAGCGTTTCTGGCCATCTAGTGGAAACTCTGTGTTGAGTAAATATCTCTCACTAAGAATCACTTTTTGGACTCCTAAAGTGCATTTGAGAGCGTTTCTGGCCTTCCAGTGGAAACTCTGTGTTGAGTGAATATCTGCAGTAAGAATCACTTTTTGGACTCCGAAAGTGCATTTGAGAGCGTTTCTGGCCATCTAGTGGAAACTCTGTGTTGAGTAAATATCTCTCTCTAAGAATCACTTTTTGGACTCCTAAAGTGCATTTGAGAGCGTTTCTGGCCTTCCAGTGGAAACTCTGTGTTGAGTGAATATCTGCAGTAAGAATCACTTTTTGGACTCTGAAAGTGCATTTGAGAGCGTTTCTGGCCATCTAGTGGAAACTCTGTGTTGAGTAAATATCTCTCTCTAAGAATCACTTTTTTGGACTCCTAAAGTGCATTTGAGAGCGTTTCTGGCCTTCCAGTGGAAACTCTGTGTTGAGTGAATATCTGCAGTAAGAATCACTTTTTTGGACTCTGAAAGTGCATTTGAGAGCGTTTCTGGCCATCTAGTGGAAACTCTGTGTTGAGTAAATATCTCTCTCTAAGAATCACTTTTTTGGACTCCTAAAGTGCATTTGAGAGCGTTTCTGGCCTTCCAGTGGAAAATCTGTGTTGATTGAATATCTGCAGTAAGAATCACTTTTTGGACTCCGAAAGTGCATTTGAGAGCGTTTCTGGCCATCTAGTGGAAACTCTGTGTTGAGTAAATATCTCTCACTAAGAATCACTTTTTTGGACTCCTAAAGTGCATTTGAGAGCGTTTCTGGCCTTCCAGTGGAAAATCTGTGTTGAGTGAATAACTGCGCTGAGAATCACGTTTATGTACTCTGAAAGTGCATTTGAGAGCGTTTCTGGCCTATCAGTGGAATCTCTGTGTTGAGTGAATATCTGCACTAAGAATCACTTTTTTGGACTCTGAAAGTGCATTTGAGAGCGTTTCTGGCCATCTAGTGGAAACTCTGTGTTGAGTAAATATCTCTCTCTAAGAATCACTTTTTGGACTCCTAAAGTGCATTTGAGAGCGTTTCTGGCCTTCCAGTGGAAAATCTGTGTTGATTGAATATCTGCAGTAAGAATCACTTTTTGGACTCCGAAAGTGCATTTGAGAGCGTTTCTGGCCATCTAGTGGAAACTCTGTGTTGAGTAAATATCTCTCACTAAGAATCACTTTTGGACTCTAAAGTGCATTTGAGAGCGTTTCTGGCCTTCCAGTGGAAAATCTGTGTTGAGTGAATAACTGCGCTGAGAATCACGTTTATGTACTCTGAAAGTGCATTTGAGAGCGTTTCTGGCCTATCAGTGGAAACTCTGTGTTGAGTGAATATCTGCACTAAGAATCACTTTTTTGGACTCCGAAAGTTCATTTGAGAGGATTTCTGGCCTTCCAGTGGAAACTCTGTGTTGAGTGAATATCTGCAGTAAGAATCACTTTTTTGGACTCTGAAAGTGCATTTGAGAGCATTTCTGGCCTTCGAGTGTAAACTCTGTGTTGAGTGAATAACTGCGCTGAGAAACATGTTTTTGGACTCTGAAAGTGCATTTGAGAGTGTTTCTGGCCTTTTTGTGGAAACTTTCTGTTGAGTGAATGTCTGCAGTAAGAATCACTATTTTGGTCTCAGAAAGTGCATTTGAGAGCGTTTCTGGCCTTCCAGTGGAAACTCTGTGTTGAGTGAATATCTGTAGTAAGAATCACTTTTTGCACTCTGAAAAGTGCATTTGACAGTGTTTCTGGCTATCTAGTGTAAACTCTGTGTTGAGTGAATAACTGCGCTGAGAATCACGTTTTTGTACACTGAAAGTGCATTTGAGAGCGTTTCTGGCCTTTTTGTGGAAACTTTCTGTTGAGTGAATATCTGCACTAAGAATCACTTTTTTGTACTCCGAAAGTGCATTTGAGAGCGTTTCTGGCCTTCCAGTGGAAACTCTGTGTTGAGTGAATATCTGCACTAACAATCACTTTTTTTTGGACTACTAAAGTGCATTTGAGAGCGTTTCTGGCCTTCCAGAGAAAAATCTGTGTTGAGTGAATATCTGCAGTAAGAATCACTTTTTTGCACTCTGAAAGTGCATTTGACAATGTTTCTGGCCTTCGAGTGTAAACTCTGTGTTGGTTGATAACTGCTCTGAGAATCCCGTTTTTGGACTCGGAAAGTGCATTTGAGAGCGTTACTGGCCTTCCAGTGGAAACTCTGTGTTGAGTGAATATCTGCAGTAAGAATCACTTTTTTGGACTCTGAAAGTGCATTCGACAATGGTTCTGGCCTTCGAGTGTAAACTCTGTGTTGAGTGAATAACTGCGCTGAGAATCACGTTTTTGGACTCTGAAAGTGCATTTGAGAGCGTTTCTGGCCTTCCAGTGGAAACTCTGTGTTGAGTCAATATCTGCACTAAGAATCACTTTTTTGTACTCCGAAAGTTCATTTGAGAGGGTTACTGACCTACCAGTGGAAACTCTGTGTTGAGTGAATATCTGCACTAAGAATCACTGTTTTGGACTCCGAAAGTGCCATTGAGAGAGTTTCTGGCCTTCTCCTGGAAACTGTGTTGAGTGTATATCTGCACTAAGAATCACTTTTTTGGACTCTGAAAATGCATTTGAGAGAGTTTCTGGCCTTGCAGTGGAAAATCTGTGTTGAGTGAATATCTGCAGTAAGAATCACTTTTTTGGACTCTGAAAGTGCATTTGAGAGCGTTTCTGGCTTTCCAGTGGAAACTCTGTGTTTAGTGAATATCTGCAGGAAGAATCACTTTTTTGGACTCCGAAAGTGCATTTGAGAGCGTTTCTGGCCATCTAGTGGAAACTCTGTGTTGAGTAAATATCTCTCACTAAGAATCTCGTTTTTGGACTCTGAAAGTGCATTTGACAATGTTTCTGGCCTTCGAGTGTAAACTCTGTGTTGAGTGAATAACTGCGCTGAGAAACATGTTTTTGGACTCTGAAAGTGCATTTGAGAGCGTTTCTGGCCTTTTTGTGGAAACTTTCTGTTGAGTGAATGTCTGCAGTAAGAATCACTATTTTGGTCTCAGAAAGTGCATTTGAGAGCGTTTCTGGCTATCTAGTGTAAACTCTGTGTTGAGTGAATAACTGCGCTGAGAATCACGTTTTTGTACTCTGAAAGTGCATTTGAGAGCGTTTCTGGCCTTCCAGTGGAAACTCTGACTTGAGTGAATATCTTCACTAACAATCACTTTTTTTGGGTCTGAAAATGCATTTCAGAGCGTTTCTGGCCTTTTAGTGGAAACTCTCTGTTGAGTGAATATCTGCAGTAAGAATCACTTTTTTGGACTCTGAGAGTGCATTTGAGAGAGTTTCTGGCTTTCCAGTGGAAACTCCGTGTTTAGTGAATATCTGCATTAAGAATCAATTTTTTGGACTCCGAAAGTGCATTTGAGAGCGTTTCTGGCCATCTAGTGGAAACTCTGTGTTGAGTAAATATCTCTCACTAAGAATCACTTTTTTGGACTCCTAAAGTGCATTTGAGAGCGTTTCTGGCCTTCCAGTGGAAAATCTGTGTTGAGTGAATAACTGCACTGAGAATCACGTTTATGTACTCTGAAAGTGCATTTGAGAGCGTTTCTGGCCTATCAGTGGAAACTCTGTGTTGAGTGAATATCTGCACTAAGAATCACTTTTTTGGACTCCAAAGTTCATTTGAGAGGATTTCTGGCCTTCCAGTGGAAACTCTGTGTTGAGTGAATATCTGCAGTAAGAATCACTTTTTTGGAGTCTGAAAGTGCATTTGAGAGCATTTCTGGCCTTCGAGTGTAAACTCTGTGTTGAGTGAATAACTGCGCTGAGAAACATGTTTTTGGACTCTGAAAGTGCATTTGAGAGCGTTTCTGGCCTTTTTGTGGAAACTTTCTGTTGAGTGAATGTCTGCAGTAAGAATCACTATTTTGGTCTCAGAAAGTGCATTTGAGAGCGTTTCTGGCCTTCCAGTGGAAACTCTGTGTTGAGTGAATATCTGTAGTAAGAATCACTTTTTTGCACTCTGAAAGTGCATTTGACAGTGTTTCTGGCTATCTAGTGTAAACTCTGTGTTGAGTGAATAACTGCGCTGAGAATCACGTTTTTGTACACTGAAAGTGCATTTGAGAGCGTTTCTGGCCTTTTTGTGGAAACTTTCTGTTGAGTGAATATCTGCACTAAGAATCACTTTTTTGTACTCCGAAAGTGCATTTGAGAGCGTTTCTGGCCTTCCAGTGGAAACTCTGTGTTGAGTGAATATCTGCACTAACAATCACTTTTTTGGACTACTAAAGTGCATTTGAGAGCGTTTCTGGCCTTCCAGAGAAAACTCTGTGTTGAGTGAATATCTGCAGTAAGAATCACTTTTTTGCACTCTGAAAGTGCATTTGACAATGTTTCTGGCCTTCGAGTGTAAACTCTGTGTTGGTTGATAACTGCTCTGAGAATCCCGTTTTTGGACTCGGAAAGTGCATTTGAGAGCGTTACTGGCCTTCCAGTGGAAACTCTGTGTTGAGTGAATATCTGCAGTAAGAATCACTTTTTTGGACTCTGAAAGTGCATTCGACAATGGTTCTGGCCTTCGAGTGTAAACTCTGTGTTGAGTGAATAACTGCGCTGAGAATCACGTTTTTGGACTCTGAAAGTGCATTTGAGAGCGTTTCTGGCCTTCCAGTGGAAACTCTGTGTTGAGTCAATATCTGCACTAAGAATCACTTTTTGTGTTCTGAAAGTTCATTTGAGAGGGTTACTGACCTACCAGTGGAAACTCTGTGTTGAGTGAATATCTGCACTAAGAATCACTGTTTTGGACTCCGAAAGTGCCATTGAGAGAGTTTCTGGCCTTCTCCTGGAAACTGTGTTGAGTGTATATCTGCACTAAGAATCACTTTTTTGGACTCTGAAAATGCATTTGAGAGAGTTTCTGGCCTTCAGTGGAAAATCTGTGTTGAGTGAATATCTGCAGTAAGAATCACTTTTTTGGACTCTGAAAGTGCATTTGAGAGCGTTTCTGGCTTTCCAGTGGAAACTCTGTGTTTAGTGAATATCTGCAGGAGGAATCACTTTTTTGGACTCCGAAAGTGCATTTGAGAGCGTTTCTGGCCATCTAGTGGAAAATCTGTGTTGAGTAAATATCTCTCACTAAGAATCTCGTTTTTGGACTCTGAAAGTGCATTTGACAATGTTTCTGGCCTTCGAGTGTAAACTCTGTGTTGAGTGAATAACTGCGCAGAGAAACATGTTTTTGGACTCTGAAAGTGCATTTGAGAGCGTTTCTGGCCTTTTTTTGTGGAAACTTTCTGTTGAGTGAATGTCTGCAGTAAGAATCACTATTTTGGTCTCAGAAAGTGCATTTGAGAGCGTTTCTGGCTATCTAGTGTAAACTCTGTGTTGAGTGAATAACTGCACTGAGAATCACGTTTTTGTACTCTGAAAGTGCATTTGAGAGCGTTTCTGGCCTTCCAGTGGAAACTCTGACTTGAGTGAATGTCTTCACTAACAATCACTTTTTTGGGTCTGAAAATGCATTTGAGAGCGTTTCTGGCCTTTTTAGTGGAAACTCTCTGTTGAGTGAATATCTGCAGTAAGAATCACTTTTTGGACTCTGAAAGTGCATTTGAGAGAGTTTCTGGCTTTCCAGTGGAAACTCTGTGTTTAGTGAATATCTGCATTAAGAATCAATTTTTTGGACTCTGAAAGTGCATTTGAGAGCGTTTCTGGCCATCTAGTGGAAACTCTGTGTTGAGTAAATATCTCTCACTAAGAATCTCGTTTTTGGACTCTGAAAGTGCATTTGAGAGCGTTTCTGGCCTTTTTGTGGAAACTTTCTGTTGAGTGAATATCTGCACTAAGAATCACTTTTTTTGGACTCTGAAAGTGCATTTGACAATGTTTCTGGCCTTCGAGTGGAAACTCTGTGTTGAGTGAATATCTGCACTAAGAATCACTTTTTGGACTCTGAAAGTGCATTTGAGAGTGTTTCTGGCCTTCCAGTGGAAACTGTGTTGAGTGAATATCTGCACTAAGAATCACTTTTTGGTCTCTGAAAGTGCATTTGAGAGCGTTTCTGGCCTTTTGTGGAAACTTTCTGTTGAGTGAATATCTGCACTAAGAATCACTATTTTGGTCACAGACAGTGCATTGAGAGCGTTACTGGCCTTCCAGTGGAAACTCTGTGTTGAGTGAATATCTGCAGTAAGAATCACTTTTTTTGGACTCTGAAAGTGCATTTGAGAGCGTTTCTGGCCTTCCAGTGGAAACTCTGTGTTGAGTGAATATCTGCAGTATGAATCACTTTTTGCACTCTGAAAGTGCATTTGAGAGCGTTTCTGGCCTTCCAGTGGAAACTCTGTGTTGAGTGAATATCTTCACTAAGAATCACTTTTTTTGGTCTGAAAATGCATTTGAGAGCGTTTCTGGCCTTTTAGTGGAAACTCTGTGTTGAGTGAATATCTGCAGTAAGAATCACTTTTTGGACTCTGAGAGTGCATTTGAGAGAGTTTCTGGCTTTGCAGTGGAAACTCTGTGTTTAGTGAATATCTGCACTAAGAATCAATTTTTTGGACTCTGAAAGTGCATTTGAGAGCGTTTCTGGCCATCTAGTGGAAACTCTGTGTTGAGTAAATATCTCTCACTAAGAATCTCGTTTTGGACTCTGAAAGTGCATTTGAGAGCGTTTCTGGCCTTTTTGTGGAAACTTTCTGTTGAGTGAATATCTGCACTAAGAATCACTTTTTGGACTCTGAAAGTGCATTTGACAATGTTTCTGGCCTTCGAGTGTAAACTCTGTGTTGAGTGAATAACTGCGCTGAGAATCACGTTTTTGGACTCTGAAAGTGCATTTGAGAGCGTTTCTGGCCTTTTTGTGGAAACTCTCTGTTGAGTGAATATCTGCACTAAGAATCACTTTTTGGTATCCGAAAGTGCATTTGAGAGGGTTACTGACCTACCAGTGGAAACTCTGTGTTGAGTGAATATCTGCACTAAGAATCAATGTTTTGGACTCTGAAAAGTGCATTTGACAGCGTTTCTGGCCTTCCAGTGAAAACTCTGTGTTGAGTGAATATCTGCACAAAGAATCACTCTTTTGGACTCCGAAAGTGCATTTGAGAGAGTTTCTGGCCTTCTCCTGGAAACTGTGTTGAGTGTATATCTGCACTAAGAATCACTTTTTGGACTCTGAAAATGCATTTGAGAGCGTTTCTGGCCTTTTTGTGGAAACTCTGTGTTGAGTGAATATCTGCACTAAGAATCACTGTTTTGGACTCCTAAAGTGCATTTGAGAGCGTTACTGGCCTTGCAGTGGAAAATCTGTGTTGAGTGAATATCTGCAGTAAGAATCACTTTTTGGACTCTGAAAGTGCATTTGAGAGCGTTTCTGGCTTTCCAGTGGAAACTCTGTGTTTAGTGAATATCTGCACTAAGAATCACTTTTTGGACTCCGAAAGTGCATTTGAGAGAGTTTCTGGCCTTCCAGTGGAAACTCTGTGTTGAGTGAATATCTGCACTAAGAATCACTTTTTTGGACTCTGAAAAATGCATTTGAGAGCGTTTCTGGCCTTTTTGTGGAAACTCTGTGTTGAGTGAATATCTGACGAAGAATCACTTTTTGGACTCAGAAAGTGCATTTGAGAGCGTTTCTGGCCTTCCAGTGGAAACTCTGTGTTGAGTGAATATCTGCAGTAAGAATCACTTTTTGGACTCTGAAAGTGCATTTGACAATGTTTCTGGCCTTCGAGTGTAAACTCTGTGTTGAGTGAATAACTGCGCTGAGAATCACGTTTTGGACTCTGAAAGTGCATTTGAGAGCGTTTCTGGCCTTTTTGTGGAAACTTTGTGTTGAGTGAATATCTGCACTAAGAATCATTTTTTGGTCTCAGAAAGTGCATTTGAGAGCGTTTCTGGCCTTCAAGTGGAAACTCTGTGTTGAGTGAATATCTGCACAAAGAATCAATTTTTGGACTCTGAAAAGTGCATTTGAGAGCGTTTCTGGCCTTCCAGTGAAAACTCTGTGTTGAGTGAATATCTGCAGTAAGAATCACTTTTTGGACTCTGAAAATGCATTTGAGAGCGTTTCTGGATTTCCAGTGGAAACTCTGTGTTGAGTGAATATCTGCACTAAGAATCACTTTTTGTACTCCAAAGTTCATTTGAGAGGGTTACTGGCCTACCAGTGGAAACTCTGTGTTGAGTGAATATCTGCACTAAGTATCACTTTTTTGGACTCTGAAAGTGCATTTGAGAGCGTTTCTGGCCTTCCAGTGAAAACTCTGTGTTGAGTGAATATCTGCAGTAAGAATCACTTTTTTGGACTCTGAAAATGCATTCGAGAGCGTTTCTGGATTTCCAGTGGAAACTCTGTGTTGAGTGAATATCTGCAGTAAGAATCACTTTTTTGGACTCTGAAAGTGCATTTGACAATGTTTCTGGCCTTCGAGTGTAAACTCTGTGTTGAGTGAATAACTGCGCTGAGAAACATGTTTTTGGACTCTGAAAGTGCATTTGAGAGCGTTTCTGGCCTTTTTGTGGAAACTTTCTGTTGAGTGAATGTCTGCAGTAAGAATCACTATTTTGGTCTCAGAAAGTGCATTTGAGAGCGTTTCTGGCCTTCCAGTGGAAACTCTGTGTTGAGTGAATATCTGTAGTAAGAATCACTTTTTTGCACTCTGAAAGTGCATTTGACAGTGTTTCTGGCTATCTAGTGTAAACTCTGTGTTGAGTGAATAACTGAGCTGAGAATCACGTTTTTGTACACTGAAAGTGCATTTGAGAGCGTTTCTGGCCTTTTTGTGGAAACTTTCTGTTGAGTGAATATCTGCACTAAGAATCACTTTTTGTACTCCGAAAGTGCATTTGAGAGCGTTTCTGGCCTTCCAGTGGAAACTCTGTGTTGAGTGAATATCTGCACTAACAATCACTTTTTTGGACTACTAAAGTGCATTTGAGAGCGTTTCTGGCCTTCCAGAGAAAAATCTGTGTTGAGTGAATATCTGCAGTAAGAATCACTTTTTGCACTCTGAAAGTGCATTTGACAATGTTTCTGGCCTTCGAGTGTAAACTCTGTGTTGGTTGAATAACTGCTCTGAGAATCCCGTTTTGGACTCGGAAAGTGCATTTGAGAGCGTTACTGGCCTTCCAGTGGAAACTCTGTGTTGAGTGAATATCTGCAGTAAGAATCACTTTTTTGGACTCTGAAAGTGCATTCGACAATGGTTCTGGCCTTCGAGTGTAAACTCTGTGTTGAGTGAATAACTGCGCTGAGAATCACGTTTTTGGACTCTGAAAGTGCATTTGAGAGCGTTTCTGGCCTTCCAGTGGAAACTCTGTGTTGAGTCAATATCTGCACTAAGAATGACTTTTTTGTACTCCGAAAGTTCATTTGAGAGGGTTACTGACCTACCAGTGGAAACTCTGTGTTGAGTGAATATCTGCACTAAGAATCACTGTTTTGGACTCCGAAAGTGCCATTGAGAGAGTTTCTGGCCTTCTCCTGGAAACTGTGTTGAGTGTATATCTGCACTAAGAATCACTTTTTTGGACTCTGAAAATGCATTTGAGAGAGTTTCTGGCCTTGCAGTGGAAAATCTGTGTTGAGTGAATATCTGCAGTAAGAATCACTTTTTTGGACTCTGAAAGTGCATTTGAGAGCGTTTCTGGCTTTCCAGTGGAAACTCTGTGTTTAGTGAATATCTGCAGTAAGAATCACTTTTTTGGACTCCGAAAGTGCATTTGAGAGCGTTTCTGGCCATCTAGTGGAAACTCTGTGTTGAGTAAATATCTCTCACTAAGAATCTCGTTTTTGGACTCTGAAAGTGCATTTGACAATGTTTCTGGCCTTCGAGTGTAAACTCTGTGTTGAGTGAATAACTGCGCTGAGAAACATGTTTTTGGACTCTGAAAGTGCATTTGAGAGCGTTTCTGGCCTTTTTGTGGAAACTTTCTGTTGAGTGAATGTCTGCAGTAAGAATCACTATTTTGGTCTCAGAAAGTGCATTTGAGAGCGTTTCTGGCCTTCCAGTGGAAACTCTGTGTTGAGTGAATATCTGTAGTAAGAATCACTTTTTTGCACTCTGAAAGTGCATTTGACAGTGTTTCTGGCTATCTAGTGTAAACTCTGTGTTGAGTGAATAACTGCGCTGAGAATCACGTTTTTGTACTCTGAAAGTGCATTTGAGAGCGTTTCTGGCCTTTTTGTGGAAACTTTCTGTTGAGTGAATATCTGCACTAAGAATCACTTTTTTGTACTCCGAAAGTGCATTTGAGAGCGTTTCTGGCCTTCCAGTGGAAACTCTGTGTTGAGTGAATATCTGCACTAAGAATCTCGTTTTGGACTCTGAAAGTGCATTTGAGAGCGTTTCTGGCCTTTTTGTGGAAACTTTCTGTTGAGTGAATATTTGCACAAAGAATCACTTTTTGGACTCTGAAAGTGCATTTGAGAGCGTTTCTGGCCTTCCAGTGGAAACTCTGTGTTGAGTGAATATCTGCACTAAGAATCAATTTTTGGACTCTGAAAGTGCATTTGAGAGCGTTTCTGGCCATCTAGTGGAAACTCTGTGTTGAGTAAATATCTCTCACTAAGAATCTCGTTTTTTGGACTCTGAAAGTGCATTTGTGAGCGTTTCTGGCCGTCAAGTGGAAACTCTGTGTTGAGTGAATATCTGCAGTAAGAATCACGGTTTTGGACTCTGAAAGTGCATTTGAGAGCGTTTGTGGTCTTCCAGTGAAAACTCTGTGTTGAGAGAATATCTGCACTAAGAATCACTGTTTTGGACTCTGAAAGTGCTTTTGAGAGCGTTTCTGGTCTTCCAGTGAAAACTCTGTGTTGAGTGAATATCTGCACTAAGAATCACTGTTTTGGACTCTGAAAGTGCATTTGAGAGCGTTTCTGGTATCCAGTGAAAACTCTGTGTTGAGTGAATATCTGCAGTAAGAATAACTTTTTGGACTCTGAAAGTGCATTTGAGAGCATTACTGGCTTTCCAGTGGAAACTCTGTGTTGAGTGAATATCTGCACGAAGAATCAATTTTTGGACTCTGAAAATGCATTTGAGAGCGTTTCTGGCTTTCCAGTGGAAACTCTGTGTTGAGTGAATATCTGCACTAAGTATCACTTTTTTGGACTCTGAAAGTGCATTTGAGAGCGTTTCTGGCCTTCCAGTGAAAACTCTGTGTTGAGTGAATATCTGCAGTAAGAATCACTTTTTTGGACTCTGAAAATGCATTTGAGAGCGTTTCTGGATTTCCAGTGGAAACTCTGTGTTGAGTGAATATCTGCAGTAAGAATCACTTTTTTGGACTCTGAAAGTGCATTTGACAATGTTTCTGGCCTTCGAGTGTAAACTCTGTGTTGAGTGAATAACTGCGCTGAGAAACATGTTTTTGGACTCTGAAAGTGCATTTGAGAGCGTTTCTGGCCTTTTTGTGGAAACTTTCTGTTGAGTGAATGTCTGCAGTAAGAATCACTATTTTGGTCTCAGAAAGTGCATTTGAGAGCGTTTCTGGCCTTCCAGTGGAAACTCTGTGTTGAGTGAATATCTGTAGTAAGAATCACTTTTTTGCACTCTGAAAGTGCATTTGACAGTGTTTCTGGCTATCTAGTGTAAACTCTGTGTTGAGTGAATAACTGCGCTAAGAATCACGTTTTTGTACTCTGAAAGTGCATTTGAGAGCGTTTCTGGCCTTTTTGTGGAAACTTTCTGTTGAGTGAATATCTGCACTAAGAATCACTTTTTGTACTCTGAAAGTGCATTTGAGAGCGTTTCTGGCCTTCCAGTTTCTGGCCTTCCAGTGGAAACTCTGTGTTGAGTGAATATCTGCACTAACAATCACTTTTTGGACTACTAAAGTGCATTTGAGAGCGTTTCTGGCCTTCCAGAGAAAAATCTGTGTTGAGTGAATATCTGCAGTAAGAATCACTTTTTGCACTCTGAAAGTGCATTTGACAATGTTTCTGGCCTTCGAGTGTAAACTCTGTGTTGGATGAATAACTGCTCTGAGAATCCTTTTTGGACTCGGAAAGTGCATTTGAGAGCGTTACTGGCCTTCCAGTGGAAACTCTGTGTTGAGTGAATATCTGCAGTAAGAATCACTTTTTGGACTCTGAAAGTGCATTCGACAATGGTTCTGGCCTTCCAGTGTAAACTCTGTGTTGAGTGAATAACTGCGCTGAGAATCACGTTTTGGACTCTGAAAGTGCATTTGAGAGCGTTTCTGGCCTTCCAGTGGAAACTCTGTGTTGAGTCAATATCTGCACTAAGAATCACTTTTTTGTACTCCGAAAGTTCATTTGAGAGGGTTACTGACCTACCAGTGGAAACTCTGTGTTGAGTGAATATCTGCACTAAGAATCACTGTTTTGGACTCCGAAAGTGCCATTGAGAGAGTTTCTGGCCTTCTCCTGGAAACTGTGTTGAGTGTATATCTGCACTAAGAATCACTTTTTTGGACTCTGAAAATGCATTTGAGAGAGTTTCTGGCCTTGCAGTGGAAAATCTGTGTTGAGTGAATATCTGCAGTAAGAATCACTTTTTGGACTCTGAAAGTGCATTTGAGAGCATTTCTGGCTTTCCAGTGGAAACTCTGTGTTGAGTGAATATCTGCACTAAGAATCACTTTTTTGTACACCGAAAGTTCATTTGAGAGGGTTACTGGCCTACCAGTGGAAACTCTGTGTTGAGTGAATATCTGCACTAAGAATCACTGTTTTGGACTCTGAAAGTGCATTTGAGAGCGTTTCTGGCCTCCAGTGAAAACTCTGTGTTGAGTGAATATCTGC
Organism: Megalops atlanticus; assembly: GCA_019176425.1. Lineage (NCBI taxonomy): Eukaryota > Metazoa > Chordata > Actinopteri > Elopiformes > Megalopidae > Megalops > Megalops atlanticus. Next base: position 26,975 of record JAFDVH010000064.1, on the reverse strand, counting down.
ACTAAGAATCACCTTTTTGGACTCAGAAAGTTCATTTGAGAGCATTTCTGTCCTTCCAGTGGAAACTCTGTGTTGAGTGAATATCTGCACTAAGAATCATTTTTTTGGTCTCAGAAAGTGCATTTGAGAGCGTTCCTGGCCTTCCAGTGGAAACTCTGCGTTGAGTGAATATCTGCACTAAGAATCACTTTTTTGGACTCCGAAAGTTCATTTGAGAGGGTTACTGGCCTACCAGTGGAAACTCTGTGTTGAGTGAATACCTGCACTAAGTATCACTTTTTTGGACTCTGAAAATGCATTTGAGAGCGTTTCTGGCCTTTTTGTGGAAACTTTCTGTTGAGTGAATATCTGCACTAAGAATCACTTTTTTGGCCTCCAAAAGTGCATTTGAGAGCGTTTCTGGCCTTCCAGTGGAAACTCTGTGTTGAGTGATTATCTGCACAAAGAATCACTGTTTTGGACTCCTAAAGTGCATTTGAGAGCGTTACTGGCCTTGCAGTGGAAAATCTGTGTTGAGGGAATATCTGCAGTAAGAATCACTTTTTTGGACTCTGAAAGTGCATTTGAGAGCGTTTCTGGCTTTCCAGTGGAAACTCTGTGTTTAGTGAATATCTGCAGTACGAATCACTTTTTTGGACTCCGAAAGTCCATTCGAGAGAGTTTCTGGCCTTCCAGTGTAAACTCTCTGTTGAGTGAATATCTGCACTAACAATCACTTTTCTGGACTCTGAAAGTGCATTTGAGAGCGTTTCTGGCCTTTTTGTGGAAACTCTCTGTTGAGTGAATATCTGCACTAAGAATCACTTTTTTGGAATCCAAAAGTGCATTTGAGAGCGTTTCTGGCCTTCCAGTGGAAACTCTGTGTTGAGTGAATATCTGCACTAAGAATCACTTTTTTGTACTCCGATAGTTCATTTGAGAGGGTTACTGGCCTACCAGTGGAAACTCTGTGTTGAGTGAATATCTGCACTAAGAATCACTGTTTTGGACTCTGAAAGTGCTTCTGAGAGAGTTTCTGGCCTTCTCCTGGAAACTCTGTGTTGAGTGAATATCTGCACTAAGTATCACTTTTTTGCACTCTGAAAGTGCATTTGAGAGCGTTTCTGGCCTTCCAGTGGAAACTCTGTGTTGAGTAAATATCTCTCACTAAGAATCTCGTTTTTGGACTCTGAAAGTGCATTTGAGAGCGTTTCTGGCCTTTTTGTGAAAACTTTCTGTTGAGTGAATATCTGCACTAAGAATCACTTTTTTGGACTCAGAAAGTGCATTTGAGAGTGTTTCTGGCCTTCCAGTGGAAACTGTGTTGAGTGAATATCTGCACTAAGAATCACTTTTTTGGAATCTGAAAGTTCATTTGAGAGGGTTACTGGCCTACCAGTGGAAACTCTGTGTTGAGTGAATATCTGCACTAAGAATCACTTTTTTGGACTCTGAAAGTGCATTTGAGAGCGTTTCTGGCCTTTTTGTGGAAACTTTCTGTTGAGTGAATGTCTGCACTAAGAATCACTATTTTGGTCTCAGAAAGTGCATTGAGAGCGTTACTGGCCTTCCAGTGGAAACTCTGTGTTGAGTGAATATCTGCAGTAAGAATCATTTTTTTGGACTCTGAAAGTGCATTTGAGAGCGTTTCTGGCCTTCCAGTGGAAACTCTGTGTTGAGTGAATATCTGCAGTATGAATCACTTTTTTGCACTCTGAAAGTGCATTTGACAGCGTTTCTGGCTATCTAGTGTAAACTCTGTGTTGAGTGAATAACTGCGCTGAGAATCACTTTTTTGGACTCTGAGAGTGCATTTGAGAGAGTTTCTGGCTTTCCAGTGGAAACTCTGTGTTTAGTGAATATCTGCACTAAGAATCAATTTTTTGGACTCCGAAAGTGCATTCGAGAGATTTTCTCGCCATCTAGTGGAAACTCTGTGTTGAGTAAATATCTCTCACTAAGAATCTCGTTTTTGGACTCTGAAAGTGCATTTGAGAGCGTTTCTGGCCTTTTTGTGGAAACTTTTTGTTGAGTGAATATCTGCACTAAGAATCACTTTTTTGGACTCAGAAAGTGCATTTGAGAGTGTTTCTGGCCTTCCAGTGGAAACTTTGTTGAGTGAATATCTGCACTAAGAATCACTCGTTTGGACTATGAAAGTGCATTTGAAAGCGTTTCTGGCCTTTTTGTGGAAACTTTCTGTTGAGTGAATATCTGCACGAAGAATCACTTTTTTGGACTCAGACAGTGCATTTGAGAGCGTTTCTGGCCTTCTAGTGGAAACTCTGTGTTGAGTGAATATCTGCAGTAAGAATCACTTTTTTGGACTCTGAAAGTGTATTTGACAATGTTTCTGGCCTTCGAGTGTAAACTCTGTGTTGAGTGAATAACTGCGCTGAGAATCACGTTTTTGGACTCTGAAAGTGCATTTGAGAGCGTTTCTGGCCTTTTTGTGGAAACTTTCTGTTGAGTGAATATCTGCACTATGAATCATTTTTTTGGTCTCAGAAGTTGCATTTGAGAGCGTTTCTGCCCTTCAAGTGGAAACTCTGTGTTGAGTGAATATCTGCAGTACGAATCACTGTTTTACTCTGAAAGTGCTTCTGAGAGTGTTTCTGGTCTTCTAGTGAAAACTCTGTGTTGAGTGAATATCTGCACTAAGAATCACTGTTTTGGACTCTGAAAGTGCATCTGAGAGCGTTTCTGGTCTTCCAGTGAAAACTCTGTGTTGAGTGAATATCTGCACTAAGAATCACTTTTTGGACTCTGAAAGTGCTTTTGAGAGCGTTTCTGGTCTTCCAGTGAAAACTCTGTGTTGAGTGAATATCTGCACTAAGAATCACTGTTTTGGACTCTGAAAGTGCTTCTGAGAGCGTTTCTGGTATCCAGTGAAAACTCTGTGTTGAGTGAATATCGGCACTAAGAATCACCTTTTTGGACTCAGAAAGTTCATTTGAGAGCATTACTGTCCTTCCAGTGGAAACTCTGTGTTGAGTGAATATCTGCACTAAGAATCAATTTTTTGGACTCTGAAAATGCATTTGAGAGTGGCCTTCCAGTGGAAACTCTGTGTTGAGTGAATATCTGCACAAAGAATCACTTTTTTGCTCTCCGAAAGTGCATTTGAGAGCGTTTCTGGCCTTCCAGTGTAAACTCTCTGTTGAGTGAATATCTGCACTATCAATCACTTTTCTGGACTCTGAAAAATGCATTTGAGGGCGTTTCTGGCCTTTTTGTGGAAACTCTCTTTTGAGTGAATATCTGCACTAAGAATCACTTTTTTGGAATCCAAAAGTGCAATTGAGAGCGTTTCTGGCCTTCCAGTGGAAACTCTGTGTTGAGTGAATATCTGCACTAAGAATTACTTTTTTGGACTTCTAAAGTGCATTTGAGAGAGTTTCTGGCCTTCCAGTGAAAACTCTGTGTTGAGTGAATATCTGCAGTAAGAATCACTTTTTTGGACTCTGAAAATGCATTTGAGAGCGTTTCTGGATTTCCAGTGGAAACTCTGTGTTGAGTGAATATCTGCACTAAGAATCACTTTTTTGGACTCTGAAAGTGCATTTGAGAGCGTTTCTGGCCTTCCAGTGGAAACTCTGTGTTGAGTGAATATCTGCACTAACAATCACTTTTTTGGAGTCTGAAAGTTCATTTGAGAGCGTTACTGGCCTTCCAGTGGAAACTCTGTGTTGAGTGAATATCTGCAGTAAGAATCACTTTTTTTGCACTCTGAAAGTGCATTTGACAATGTTTCTGGCCTTCGAGTGTAAACTCTGTGTTGAGTGAATAACTGCGCTGAGAATCACGTTTTTGGACTCTGAAAGTGCTTCTGAGAGCGTTTCTGGCCTTTTTGTGGAAACTTTCTGTTGAGTGAATATTTGCACTAAGAATCACTTTTTTTGGACTGCGAAAGTGCATTTGAGAGCGTTTCTGGCCTTCCAGTGGAAACTCTGTGTTGAGTGAATATCTGCACTAAGAATCAATTTTTTGGACTCCGAAAGTGCATTTGAGAGCGTTTCTGGCCATCTAGTGGAAACTCTGTGTTGAGTAAATATCTCTCACTAAGAATCTCGTTTTTGGACTCTGAAAGTGCATTTGTGAGCGTTTCTGGCCGTCAAGTGGAAACTCTGTGTTGAGTGAATATCTGCAGTAAGAATCACTGTTTTGGACTCTGAAAGTGCTTCTGAGAGCGTTTGTGGTCTTCCAGTGAAAACTCTGTGTTGAGAGAATATCTGCACTAAGAATCACTGTTTTGGACTCTGAAAGTGCTTCTGAGAGCGTTTCTGGTCTTCCAGTGAAAACTCTGTGTTGAGTGAATATCTGCACTAAGAATCACTGTTTTGGACTCTGAAAGTGCTTCTGAGAGCGTTTCTGGTGTCCAGTGAAAACTCTGTGTTGAGTGAATATCTGCAGTAAGAATAACCTTTTTGGACTCCGAAAGTGCATTTGAGAGCATTACTGTCTTTCCAGTGGAAACTCTGTGTTGAGTGAATATCTGCACGAAGAATCAATTTTTTGGACTCTGAAAATGCATTTGAGAGCGTTTCTGGCCTTCCAGTGGAAACTCTGTGTTGAGTGAATATCTGCACGAAGAATCACTTTTTTGCTCTCCGAAAGTGCATTTGAGAGCGTTTCTGGCATTCCAGTGGAAACTCTGTGTTGAGTGAATATCTGCACTAAGAATCACTTTTTTGGACTCCGAAAGTTCATTTGAGAGCGTTTCTGGCCTTCCAGTGTAAACTCTTTGTTGAGTGAATATCTGCACTAACAATCATTTTTCTGGACTCTGAAAAATGCATTTGAGGGCGTTTCTGGCCTTTTTGTGGAAACTTTCTGCTGAGTGAATATCTGCACTAAGAATCACTTTTTGGACTCCAAAGTGCTTCTGAGAGAGTTTCTGGCCTTCCAGTGGAAACTCTGTGTTGAGTGAATATCTGCACTAACAATCACTTTTTGGAAATCAAAAGTGCATTTGAGAGCGTTTCTGGCTTTCCAGAGGAAACTCTGTGTTGAGTGAATATCTGCACTAAGAATCACTTTTTGTACTCTGAAAGTTCATTTGAGAGGGTTACTGGCCTTTTTGTGGAAACTCTGTGTTGAGTGAATATCTGCACTAAGTATCACTTTTTTGGACTCTGAAAGTGCATTTGAGAGCGTTTCTGGCCTTCCAGTGGAAACTCTGTGTTGAGTGAATATCTGTAGTAAGAATCACTTTTTGTACTCTGAAAGTGCATTTGACAGTGTTTCTGGCTATCTAGTGTAAACTCTGTGTTGAGTGAATAACTGCGCTGAGAATCACGTTTTTGTACTCTGAAAGTGCATTTGAGAGCGTTTCTGGCCTTTTTGTGGAAACTTTCTGTTGAGTGAATATCTGCACTAAGAATCACTTTTTTGTACTCTGAAAGTGCATTTGAGAGCGTTTCTGGCATTCCAGTGGAAACTCTGTGTTGAGTGAATATCTGCACTAACAATCACTTTTTGGACTACTAAAGTGCATTTGAGAGCGTTTCTGGCCTTCCAGAGAAAAATCTGTGTTGAGTGAATATCTGCAGTAAGAATCACTTTTTTGCACTCTGAAAGTGCATTTGACAATGTTTCTGGCCTTCTAGTGTAAACTCTGTGTTGGATGAATAACTGCTCTGAGAATCCCGTTTTTGGACTCGGAAAGTGCATTTGAGAGCGTTACTGGCCTTCCAGTGGAAACTCTGTGTTGAGTGAATATCTGCAGTAAGAATCACTTTTTGGACTCTGAAAGTGCATTCGACAATGGTTCTGGCCTTCGACTGTAAACTCTGTGTTGAGTGAATAACTGCGCTGAGAATCACGTTTTTGGACTCTGAAAGTGCATTTGAGAGCGTTTCTGGCCTTCCAGTGGAAACTCTGTGTTGAGTCAATATCTGCACTAAGAATCACTTTTTTGTACTCCGAAAGTTCATTTGAGAGGGTTACTGACCTACCAGTGAAAACTCTGTGTTGAGTGAATATCTGCAGTAAGAATAACCTTTTTGGACTCTGAAAGTGCATTTGAGAGCATTACTGTCTTTCCAGTGGAAACTCTGTGGAAACTCTGTGTTGAGTGAATATCTGCACTAAGAATCAATTTTTGGACTCTGAAAATGCATTTGAGAGCGTTTCTGGCCTTCAAGTGGAAACTCTGTGTTGAGTGAATATCTGCAGTAAGAATCACTGTTTTGGACTCTGAAAGTGCATTTGAGAGCGTTTGTGGTCTTCCAGTGAAAACTCTGTGTTGAGTGAATATCTGCACTAAGAATCACTTTTTGGACTCTGAAAGTGCATTTGAGAGCGTTTCTGGCCTTCCAGTGAAAACTCTGTGTTGAGTGAATATCTGCACTAAGAATCATTTTTTGGACTCTGAAAGTGCATTTGAGAGCGTTTCTGGCCTTCCAGTGGAAACTCTGTGTTGTGTGAATATCTGCACTAAGAATCACTGTTTTGGACTCTGAAAGTGCATTTGAGAGCGTTTCTGGCCTTCCAGTGGAAACTCTGTGTTGAGTGAATATCTGCAGTAAGAATCACTTTTTGGACTCTGAAAGTTCATTTGAGAGTGTTACTGGACTTCCAGTGTAAACTCTGTGTTGAGTGAATATCTGCACTAAGAATCACTGTTTTGGACTCTGAAAGTGCATTTGAGAGCGTTTCTGGTATCCAGTGAAAACTCTGTGTTGAGTGAATATCTGCAGTAAGAATAACCTTTTGGACTCCGAAAGTGCATTTGAGAGCATTACTGTCTTTCCAGTGGAAACTCTGTGTTGAGTGAATATCTGCACGAAGAATCAATTTTTTGGACTCTGAAAATGCATTTGAGAGCGTTTCTGGCCTTCCAGTGGAAACTCTGTGTTGAGTGAATATCTGCACGAAGAATCACTTTTTTGCTCTCCGAAAGTGCATTTGAGAGCGTTTCTGGCATTCCAGTGGAAACTCTGTGTTGAGTGAATATCTGCACTAAGAATCACTTTTTTGGACTCCGAAAGTTCATTTGAGAGCGTTTCTGGCCTTCCAGTGTAAACTCTTTGTTGAGTGAATATCTGCACTAACAATCATTTTTCTGGACTCTGAAAAATGCATTTGAGGGCGTTTCTGGCCTTTTTGTGGAAACTATCTGCTGAGTGAATATCTGCACTAAGAATCACTTTTTTGGACTCCGAAAGTGCTTCTGAGAGCGTTTCTGGCCTTCCAGTGGAAACTCTGTGTTGAGTGAATATCTGCAGTAAGAATCACTTTTTTGCAGTCTGAAAGTGCATTTGACAGCGTTTCTGGCTATCTAGTGTAAACTCTGTATTGAGTGAATAACTGCGCTGAGAATCACGTTTTTGTGCTCTGAAAGTGCATTTGAGAGCGTTTCTGGCCTTTTTGTGGAAACTTTCTGTTGAGTGAATATTTGCACTAAGAATCACTTTTTGGGACTCCGAAAGTGCATTTGAGAGCGTTTCTGGCCTTCCAGTGGAAACTCTGTGTTGAGTGAATATCTGCACTAAGAATCACTTTTTGGACTCAGAAAGTGCATTTGAGAGCGTTTCTGGCCTTCCAGTGGAAACTCTGTGTTGAGTGAATATCTACACTAAGAATCACTTTTTGGACTCTGAAAGTGCATTTCAGAGCGTTTCTGGCCATATAGTGGAAACTCTGTGTTGAGTAAATATCTCTCACTAAGAATCTCGTTTTGGACTCTGAAAGTGCATTTGAGAGCGTTTCTGGCCTTTTTGTGGAAACTTTCTGTTGAGTGAATATCTGCACTAAGAATCATTTTTTTGGTCTCAGAAAGTGCATTTGAGAGCGTTTCTGGCCTTCAAGTGAAAACTCCGTGTTGAGTGAATATCTGCACTAAGAATCACTTTTTGGACTCTGAAAGTTCATTTGAGAGCGTTTCTGGCCTTCCAGTGTAAACTCTTTGTTGAGTGAATATCTGCTCTAACAATCACTTTTCTGGACTCTGAAAAATGCATTTGAAGGCGTTTCTGGCCTTTTTGTGGAAACTCTCTGTTGAGTGAATATCTGCACTAAGAATCACTTTTTTGTACTCCAAAAGTTCATTTGAGAGGGTTACTGGCCTTTCAGTGGAAACTCTGTGTTGAGTGAATATCTGCACTAAGTATCACTTTTTTGCACTCTGAAAATGCATTTGAGAGCGTTTCTGGCCTTTTTGTGGAAACTTTCTGTTGAGTGAATATCTACACTAAGAATCACTTTTTTGGAAACCAAAAGTGCAATTGAGAGCGTTTCTGGCTTTCCAGTGGAAACTGTGTTGAGTGAATATCTGCACTAAGATTCACTTTTCTGTACTCCGAAAGTTCATTTGAGAGGGTTACTGGCCTACCAGTGGAAACTCTGTCTTGAGTGAATATCTGCACTAAGTATCACTTTTTTGGACACTGAAAGTGCATTTGAGAGCGTTTCTGGCCTTCCAGTGAAAACTCTGTGTTGAGTGAATATCTGCAGTAAGAATCACTTTTTTGGACTATGAAAATGGATTTGAGAGCGTTTCTGGATTTCCAGTGGAAACTCTGTGTTGAGTGAATATCTGCAGTAAGAATCAATTTTTTGGACTCTCAAAGTGCATTTGACAATGTTTCCGGCCTTCGAGTGTAAACTCTGTGTTGAGTGAATAACTGCGCTGAGAATCATGTTTGTGGACTCTGAAAGTGCATTTGAGAGCGTTTCAGGCCTTTTTGTGGAAACTTTCTGTTGAGTGAATGTCTGCACTAAGAATCACTATTTTGGTCTCAGAAAGTGCATTTGAGAGCGTTTCTGGCCTTCCAGTGGAAACTCTGTGTTGAGTGAATATCTGCAGTAAGAATCACTTTTTTGCACTCTGAAAGTGCATTTGACAGCGTTTCTGGCTATCTAGTGTAAACTCTGTGTTGAGTGAATAACTGCGCTGAGAATCACGTTTTTATACTCTGAAAGTGCATTTGAGAGCGTTTCTGGCATTTTTGTGGAAACTTTCTGTTGAGTGAATATCTGCACTAAGAATCACTTTTTTGGACTCCGAAAGTGCATTTGAGAGCGTTTCTGGCCTTCCAGTGGAAAATCTGAGTTGAGTGAATATCTGCACTAAGAATCACTTTTTTGGACTCTGAAAGTGCATTTGAGAGCATTTCTGGCCTTCCAGTGGAAACTCTGTGTTGAGTGAATATCTACACTAAGAATCACTTTTTTGGACTCTGAAAGTGCATTTGAGAGCGTTTCTGGCCTTCCAGTGAAAACTCTGTGTTGAGTGAATACCTGCACGATGAATCATTTTTTTGGACTCTGAAAGTGCATTTGAGAGCGTTTCTGGCCTTCCAGTGGAAACTCTGTGTTGTGTGAATATCTGCACTAAGAATCACTGTTTTGGACTCTGAAAGTGCATTTGAGAGCGTTTCTGGCCTTCCAGTGGAAACTCTGTGTTGAGTGAATATCTGCACTAACAATCACTTTTTTGGAGTCTGAAAGTTCATTTGAGAGCGTTACTGGCCTTCCAGTGGAAACTCTGTGTTGAGTGAATATCTGCAGTAAGAATCACTTTTTTGCACTCTGAAAGTGCATTTGACAATGTTTCTGGCCTTCGAGTGTAAACTCTCTGTTGAGTGAATAACTGCGCTGAGAATAACGTTTTTGGACTCTGAAAGTGCTTCTGAGAGCGTTTCTGGCCTTTTTGTGGAAACTTTCTGTTGAGTGAATATTTGCACTAAGAATCACTTTTTTGGACTGCGAAAGTGCATTTGAGAGCGTTTCTGGCCTTCCAGTGGAAACTTTGTGTTGAGTGAATATCTGCACTAAGAATCAATTTTTTGGACTCCGAAAGTGCATTTGAGAGCGTTTCTGGCCATCTAGTGGAAACTCTGTGTTGAGTAAATATCTCTCACTAAGAATCTCGTTTTTGGACTCTGAAAGTGCATTTGTGAGCGTTTCTGGCCGTCAAGTGGAAACTCTGTGTTGAGTGAATATCTGCAGTAAGAATCACTGTTTTGGACTCTGAAAGTGCTTCTGAGAGCGTTTGTGGTCTTCCAGTGAAAACTCTGTGTTGAGAGAATATCTGCACTAAGAATCACTGTTTTGGACTCTGAAAGTGCTTCTGAGAGCGTTTCTGGTCTTCCAGTGAAAACTCTGTGTTGAGTGAATATATGCACTAAGAATCACTGTTTTGGACTCTGAAAGTGCTTCTGAGAGCGTTTCTGGTGTCCAGTGAAAACTCTGTGTTGAGTGAATATCTGCAGTAAGAATAACCTTTTGGACTCTGAAAGTGCATTTGAGAGCATTACTGTCTTTCCAGTGGAAACTCTGTGTTGAGTGAATATCTGCACGAAGAATCAATTTTTTGGACTCTGAAAATGCATTTGAGAGCGTTTCTGGCCTTCCAGTGGAAACTCTGTGTTGAGTGAATATCTGCACGAAGAATCACTTTTTTGCTCTCCGAAAGTGCATTTGAGAGCGTTTCTGGCATTCCAGTGGAAACTCTGTGTTGAGTGAATATCTGCACTAGAATCACTTTTTTGGACTCCGAAAGTTCATTTGAGAGCGTTTCTGGCCTTCCAGTGTAAACTCTTTTGTTGAGTGAATATCTGCACTAACAATCATTTTTCTGGACTCTGAAAAATGCATTTGAGGGCGTTTCTGGCCTTTTTGTGGAAACTTTCTGCTGAGTGAATATCTGCACTAAGAATCACTTTTTTGGACTCCGAAAGTGCTTCTGAGAGAGTTTCTGGCCTTCCAGTGGAAACTCTGTGTTGAGTGAATATCTGCACTAACAATCACTTTTTTGGAAATCAAAAGTGCATTTGAGAGCGTTTCTGGCTTTCCAGAGGAAACTCTGTGTTGAGTGAATATCTGCACTAAGAATCACTTTTTTGTACTCCGAAAGTTCATTTGAGAGGGTTACTGGCCTACCAGTGGAAACTCTGTGTTTAGTGAATATCTGCACTAAGTATCACTTTTTTGGACTCTGAAAGTGCATTTGAGAGCGTTTCTGGCCTTCCAGTGGAAACTCTGTGTTGAGTGAATATCTGTAGTAAGAATCACTTTTTTGTACTCTGAAAGTGCATTTGACAGTGTTTCTGGCTATCTAGTGTAAACTCTGTGTTGAGTGAATAACTGCGCTGAGAATCACGTTTTTGTACCCTGAAAGTGCATTTGAGAGCGTTTCTGGCCTTTTTGTGGAAACTTTCTGTTGAGTGAATATCTGCACTAAGAATCACTTTTTTGTACTCCGAAAGTGCATTTGAGAGCGTTTCTGGCATTCCAGTGGAAACTCTGTGTTGAGTGAATATCTGCACTAACAATCACTTTTTTGGACTACTAAAGTGCATTTGAGAGCGTTTCTGGCCTTCCAGAGAAAAATCTGTGTTGAGTGAATATCTGCAGTAAGAATCACTTTTTTGCACTCTGAAAGTGCATTTGACAATGTTTCTGGCCTTCTAGTGTAAACTCTGTGTTGGATGAATAACTGCTCTGAGAATCCCGTTTTTGGACTCGGAAAGTGCATTTGAGAGCGTTACTGGCCTTCCAGTGGAAACTCTGTGTTGAGTGAATATCTGCAGTAAGAATCACTTTTTTGGACTCTGAAAGTGCATTCGACAATGGTTCTGGCCTTCGACTGTAAACTCTGTGTTGAGTGAATAACTGCGCTGAGAATCACGTTTTTGGACTCTGAAAGTGCATTTGAGAGCGTTTCTGGCCTTCCAGTGGAAACTCTGTGTTGAGTCAATATCTGCACTAAGAATCACTTTTTTGTACTCCGAAAGTTCATTTGAGAGGGTTACTGACCTACCAGTGAAAACTCTGTGTTGAGTGAATATCTGCAGTAAGAATAACCTTTTTGGACTCCGAAAGTGCATTTGAGAGCATTACTGTCTTTCCAGTGGAAACTCTGTGTTGAGTGAATATCTGCACGAAGAATCAATTTTTTGGACTCTGAAAATGCATTTGAGAGCGTTTCTGGCCGTCAAGTGGAAACTCTGTGTTGAGTGAATATCTGCAGTAAGAATCACTGTTTTGGACTCTGAAAGTGCTTCTGAGAGCGTTTGTGGTCTTCCAGTGAAAACTCTGTGTTGAGAGAATATCTGCACTAAGAATCACTTTTTTGGACTCTGAAAGTGCATTTGAGAGCGTTTCTGGCCTTCCAGTGAAAACTCTGTGTTGAGTGAATACCTGCACGAAGAATCATTTTTTTGGACTCTGAAAGTGCATTTGAGAGCGTTTCTGGCCTTCCAGTGGAAACTCTGTGTTGTGTGAATATCTGCACTAAGAATCACTGTTTTGGACTCTGAAAGTTCATTTGAGAGCGTTTCTGGCCTTCCAGTGGAAACTCTGTGTTGAGTGAATATCTGCAGTAAGAATCACTTTTTTGGACTCCGAAAGTTCATTTGAGAGTGTTACTGGACTTCCAGTGTAAACTCTGTGTTGACTGAGTATCTGCACTAAGAATCACTGTTTTGGACTCTGAAAGTGCTTCTGAGAGCGTTTCTGGTATCCAGTGAAAACTCTGTGTTGAGTGAATATCTGCAGTAAGAATAACCTTTTTGGACTCCGAAAGTGCATTTGAGAGCATTACTGTCTTTCCAGTGGAAACTCTGTGTTGAGTGAATATCTGCACGAAGAATCAATTTTTTGGACTCTGAAAATGCATTTGAGAGCGTTTCTGGCCTTCCAGTGGAAACTCTGTGTTGAGTGAATATCTGCACGAAGAATCACTTTTTTGCTCTCCGAAAGTGCATTTGAGAGCGTTTCTGGCATTCCAGTGGAAACTCTGTGTTGAGTGAATATCTGCACTAAGAATCACTTTTTTGGACTCCGAAAGTTCATTTGAGAGCGTTTCTGGCCTTCCAGTGTAAACTCTTTGTTGAGTGAATATCTGCACTAACAATCATTTTTCTGGACTCTGAAAATGCATTTGAGGGCGTTTCTGGCCTTTTTGTGGAAACTATCTGCTGAGTGAATATCTGCACTAAGAATCACTTTTTTGGACTCCGAAAGTGCTTCTGAGAGAGTTTCTGGCCTTCCAGTGGAAACTCTGTGTTGAGTGAATATCTGCAGTAAGAATCACTTTTTTGCAGTCTGAAAGTGCATTTGACAGCGTTTCTGGCTATCTAGTGTAAACTCTGTATTGAGTGAATAACTGCGCTGAGAATCACGTTTTTGTGCTCTGAAAGTGCATTTGAGAGCGTTTCTGGCCTTTTTGTGGAAACTTTCTGTTGAGTGAATATTTGCACTAAGAATCACTTTTTGGGACTCCGAAAGTGCATTTGAGAGCGTTTCTGGCCTTCCAGTGGAAACTCTGTGTTGAGTGAATATCTGCACTAAGAATCACTTTTTTGGACCCAGAAAGTGCATTTGAGAGCGTTTCTGGCCTTCCAGTGGAAACTCTGTGTTGAGTGAATATCTACACTAAGAATCACTTTCTTGGACTCCGAAAGTGCATTTCAGAGCGTTTCTGGCCATATAGTGGAAACTCTGTGTTGAGTAAATATCTCTCACTAAGAATCTCGTTTTTGGACTCTGAAAGTGCATTTGAGAGCGTTTCTGGCCTTTTTGTGGAAACTTTCTGTTGAGTGAATATCTGCACTAAGAATCATTTTTTTGGTCTCAGAAAGTGCATTTGAGAGCGTTTCTGGCCTTCAAGTGAAAACTACGTGTTGAGTGAATATCTGCACTAAGAATCACTTTTTTGGACTCCGAAAGTTCATTTGAGAGCGTTTCTGGCCTTCCAGTGTAAACTCTTTGTTGAGTGAATATCTGCTCTAACAATCACTTTTCTGGACTCTGAAAAATGCATTTGAAGGCGTTTCTGGCCTTTTTGTGGAAACTCTCTGTTGAGTGAATATCTGCACTAAGAATCACTTTTTTGTACTCCAAAAGTTCATTTGAGAGGGTTACTGGCCTTTCAGTGGAAACTCTGTGTTGAGTGAATATCTGCACTAAGTATCACTTTTTTGCACTCTGAAAATGCATTTGAGAGCGTTTCTGGCCTTTTTGTGGAAACTTTCTGTTGAGTGAATATCTACACTAAGAATCACTTTTTTGGAAACCAAAAGTGCAATTGAGAGCGTTTCTGGCTTTCCAGTGGAAACTCTGTGTTGAGTGAATATCTGCACTAAGATTCACTTTTCTGTACTCCGAAAGTTCATTTGAGAGGGTTACTGGCCTACCAGTGGAAACTCTGTCTTGAGTGAATATCTGCACTAAGTATCACTTTTTTGGACACTGAAAGTGCATTTGAGAGCGTTTCTGGCCTTCCAGTGAAAACTCTGTGTTGAGTGAATATCTGCAGTAAGAATCACTTTTTTGGACTATGAAAATGGATTTGAGAGCGTTTCTGGATTTCCAGTGGAAACTCTGTGTTGAGTGAATATCTGCAGTAAGAATCAATTTTTTGGACTCTCAAAGTGCATTTGACAATGTTTCCGGCCTTCGAGTGTAAACTCTGTGTTGAGTGAATAACTGCGCTGAGAATCATGTTTGTGGACTCTGAAAGTGCATTTGAGAGCGTTTCAGGCCTTTTTGTGGAAACTTTCTGTTGAGTGAATGTCTGCACTAAGAATCACTATTTTGGTCTCAGAAAGTGCATTTGAGAGCGTTTCTGGCCTTCCAGTGGAAACTCTGTGTTGAGTGAATATCTGCAGTAAGAATCACTTTTTGCACTCTGAAAGTGCATTTGACAGCGTTTCTGGCTATCTAGTGTAAACTCTGTGTTGAGTGAATAACTGCGCTGAGAATCACGTTTTTATACTCTGAAAGTGCATTTGAGAGCGTTTCTGGCATTTTTGTGGAAACTTTCTGTTGAGTGAATATCTGCACTAAGAATCACTTTTTTGGACTCCGAAAGTGCATTTGAGAGCGTTTCTGGCCTTCCAGTGGAAAATCTGAGTTGAGTGAATATCTGCACTAAGAATCACTTTTTGGACTCTGAAAGTGCATTTGAGAGCATTTCTGGCCTTCCAGTGGAAACTCTGTGTTGAGTGAATATCTACACTAAGAATCACTTTTTTGGACTCTGAAAGTGCATTTGAGAGCGTTTCTGGCCTTCCAGTGAAAACTCTGTGTTGAGTGAATACCTGCACGATGAATCATTTTTTTGGACTCTGAAAGTGCATTTGAGAGCGTTTCTGGCCTTCCAGTGGAAACTCTGTGTTGTGTGAATATCTGCACTAAGAATCACTGTTTTGGACTCTGAAAGTTCATTTGAGAGCGTTTCTGGCCTTCCAGTGGAAACTCTGTGTTGAGTGAATATCTGCAGTAAGAATCACTTTTTGGACTCAAAGTTCATTTGAGAGTGTTACTGGACTTCCAGTGTAAACTCTGTGTTGACTGAGTATCTGCACTAAGAATCACTGTTTTGGACTCTGAAAGTGCTTCTGAGAGAGTTTCTGGCCTTCTCCTGGAAACTCTGTGTTGAGCGAATATATGCACTAAGTATCACTTTTTTGGACTCTGAAAGTGCATTTGAGAGCGTTTCTAGCCTTCCAGTGGAAACTCTGTGTTGAGTGAATATCTGCAGTAAGAATCACTTTTTTGCACTCTGAAAGTGCATTTGACAATGTTTCTGGCCTTCCAGTGGAAACTCTGTGTTGAGTGAATATCTCTCACTAAGAATCTCGTTTTTGGACTCTGAAAGTGCATTTGAGAGCGTTTCTGGCCTTTTTGTGGAAACTTTCTGTTGAGTGAATATCTGCACTAAGAATCATTTTTTTGGTCTCAGAAAGTGCATTTGAGAGCGTTTCTGGCCTTCCAGTGGAAACTCTGTGTTGAGTGAATATCTGCACTAAGAATCACTTTTTTGTACACCGAAAGTTCATTTGAGAGGGTTGCTGGCCTTCCAGTGGAAACTCTGTGTTGAGTGAATATCTGCAGTAAGAATCACTTTTTTGCACTCTGAAAGTGCATTTGACAGCGTTTCTGGCTATCTAGTGTAAACTCTGTGTTGAGTGAACAACTGCGCTGAGAATCACGTTTTTGTACTCTGAAAGTGCATTTGAGAGCGTTTCTGGCCATCTAGTGGAAACTCTGTGTTGAGTAAATATCTCTCACTAAGAATCACTTTTTTGGACTCCTAAAGCGCATTTGAGAGCATTTCTGGCCTTCCAGTGGAAATTCTGTGTTGAGTGAATATCTGCACTAAGAATCACTTTTTTGGACTCTGAAAGTGCATTTGAGAGCATTTCTGGCCTTCCAGTGGAAACTCTGTGTTGAGTGAATATCTACACTAAGAATCACTTTTTTGGACTCTGAAAGTGCATTTGAGAGCGTTTCTGGCCTTCCAGTGAAAACTCTGTGTTGAGTGAATACCTGCACGAAGAATCATTTTTTTGGACTCTGAAAGTGCATTTGAGAGCGTTTCTGGCCTTCCAGTGGAAACTCTGTGTTGAGTGAATATCTGCACTAAGAATCACTGTTTTGGACTCAGAAGTGCTTCTGAGAGAGTTTCTGGCCTTCTCTTAAAAACTCTGTGTTGAATGAATATCTGCACTAAGAATCACTTTTTTGGTCTCAGAAAGTGCATTTGAGAGCGTTTTTGGCCTTCCAGTGGAAACTCTGTGTGGAGTGAATATCTGCAGTTAGAATCACTTTTTTGGACTCTGAAAGTGCATTTGAGAGCGTTTCTGGCCATCTAGTGGAAACTCTGTGTTGAGTAATTATCTCTCACTAAGAATGACTTTTTTGGACTCCGAAAGCGCATTTGAGAGCGTTTCTGGCCTTCCAGTGGAAATTCTGTGTTGTGTGAATAATTGCAGTAAGAATCACTTTTTTGCACTCTGAAAGTGCATTTGACAGCGTTTCTGGCCTTTTAGTGGAAACTCTCCGTTGAGTGAATGTCTGCTCTAAGAATCACTTTTTTGGACTCTGAAAGTGCATTTGAGAGCGTTTTTGGCTTTCCAGTGGAATCTCTGTGTTGAGTGAATATCTGCAGTAAGAATCACTTTTTTGGACTCCGAAAGTGCATTTGAGAGCGTTTCTGGCCATCGAGTGTAAACTCTGTGTTGAGTGAATAACTGCGCTGAGAATCACGTTTTTGGACTCTGAAAATGCATTTGAGAGCGTTTCTGGCCTTTTTGAGGAAACTTCCTGATGAGTGAATATCTGCAGTAAGAATCACTTTTTTGGACGCAGAAAGTGCATTTGAAAGAGTTTCTGGCCTTTTTGTGGAAACTTTCTGTTGAGTGAATATCTGCAGTAAGAATCACTCTTTTGGACTCTGAAAGTGCATTTGAGAGCGTTTCTGGCCTTCCAGTTGAAACTCTGTGTTGAGTGAATATCTGCACTAAGAATCACTGTTTTGGAATCAGAAGTGCTTCTGAGAGATTTTCTGGCCTTCTCTTAAAAACTCTGTGTTGAGTGAATATCTGCACTAAGAATCACTTTTTTGGTCTCAGAAAGTGCATTTGAGAGCGTTTCTGGCCTTCCAGTGGAAACTCTGTGTTGAGTGAATATCTGCACTAAGAATCACTGTTTTGGACTCAGAAGTGCTTCTGAGACAGTTTCTGGCCTTCTCTTAAAAACTCTGTGTTGAGCGAATATCTGCACTAAGAATCACTTTTTTGGTCTCAGAAAGTGCATTTGAGAGCGTTTCTGGCCTTCCAGTGGAAACTCTGTGTTGAGTGAATATCTGCAGTTAGAATCACTTTTTGGACTCTGAAAGTTCATTTGAGAATGTTTCTGGCCATCTAGTGGAAACTCTGTGTTGAGTAAATATCTCTCACTAAGAAACACATTTTTGCACTCTGAAAGTGCATTTGACAGCGTTTCTGGCCTTTTTGTGGAAACTCTCCGTTGAGTGAATATCTGCTCTAAGAATCACTTTTTGGACTCTGAAAGTGCATTTGAGAGCGTTTTTGGCCTTCCAGTGGAATCTCTGTGTTGAGTGAATATCTGCACTAAGAATCACTTTTTTGGACTCCGAAAGTGCATTTGAGAGCGTTTCTGGCCATCGAGTGTAAACTCTGTGTTGAGTGAATAACTGCGCTGAAAATCACGTTTTTGGACTCTGAAAGTGCATTTGAGAGCGTTTCTGGCCTTTTTGTGGAAACTTTCTGTTGAGTGAATATCTGCAGTAAGAATCACTTTTTTGGACCCAGAAAGTGCATTTGAGAGCGTTTCTGGCCTTCCAGTGGAAACTCTGTGTTGAGTGAATATCTGCACTAAGAATCACTGTTTTGGACTCAGAAGTGCTTCTGAGAGAGTTTCTGGCCTTCTCTTAAAAACTCTGTGTTGAATGAATATCTGCACTAAGAATCACTTTTTTGGTCTCAGAAAGTGCATTTGAGAGCGTTTCTGGCCTTCCAGTGGAAACTCTGTGTTGAGTGTATATCTGCAGTTAGAATCACTTTTTTGGTCTCTGAAAGTTCATTTGAGAGCGTTTCTGGCCATCTAGTGGAAACTCTGTGTTGAGTAAATATCTCTCACTAAGAATCACTTTTTTGGACTCCTAAAGCGCATTTGAGAGCGTTTCTGGCCTTCCAGTGGAAATTCTGTGTTGAGTGAATAGCTGCAGTAAGAATCACATTTTTGCACTCTGAAAGTGCATTTGACAGCGTTTCTGGCCGTTTAGTGGAAACTCTCCGTTGAGTGAATGTCTCCTCTAAGAATCACTTTTTTGACTCCGAATGTGCATTTTAGAGCGTTTCTGGGCTACCAGTGGAAACTCTGTGTTGAGTGAATATCTGCAGTAAGAATCACTTTTTTGGACTCTAAAAGTTCATTTGAGAGTGTACCTGGAGTTCCAGTGTAAACTCTATGTTCACTGAGTATCTGCACAAAGAATCACTTTTTTGGACTCTGAAAGTGCATTTGAGAGTGTTTCTGGCCTTCCAGTGGAAACTGTGTTGAGTGAATATCTGCACTAAGAATCACTTTTTTGGACTCTGAAAGTGCATTTGTGAGCGTTTCTGGCCTTTTTGTGGAAACTTTCTGTTGAGTGAATATCTGCACTAAGAATCACTATTTTGGTCTCAGAAAGTGCATTGAGAGCGTTTTTGGCCTTCCAGTGGAAACTCTGTGTTGAGTGAATATCTGCAGTAAGAATCACTTTTTTGCACTCTGAAAGTGCATTTGACAGCGTTTCTGGCTATCTAGTGTAAACTCTGTGTTGAGTGAATAACTGCGCTGAGAATCACGTTTTTGTACTCTGAAAGTGCATTTGAGAGCGTTTCTGGCCTTCTTGTGGAAACTTTCTGTTGAGTGAATATTTGCACTAAGAATCACTTTTTTGTACTTCGAAAGTTCATTTGAGAGGGTTGCTGGCCTACCAGTGGAAACTCTGTGTTGAGTGAATATCTGCACTAAGAATCACTGTTTTGGACTCTGAAAGTGCATTTGAGAGCGTGTCTGGCCTTCCAGTGAAAACTCTGTGTTGAGTGAATACCTGCACGAAGAATCATTTTTTTGGACTCTGAAAGTGCATTTGAGAGCGTTTCTAGCCTTCCAGTGGAAACTCTGTGTTGAGTGAATATCTGCAGTTAGAATCACTTTTTTGACTCCGAAAGTGCATTTGAGAGCATTTCTGGGCTACCAGTGGAAACTCTGTGTTGAGTGAATATCTGCACTAAGAATCACTGTTTTGGACTCAGAAGTGCTTCTGAGAGAGTTTCTGGCCTTCTTTTAAAAACTCCGTGTTGAGTGAATGTCTGCACTAAGAATCAATATTTTGGTCGTAGAAAGCGCATAGAGAGCGTTTATGGCCTTCCAGTGGAAACTCTGTGTTGAGTGAATATCTGCAGTAAGAATCACTTTTTTGCACTCTGAAAGTGCATTTGACAGCGTTTCTGGCTATCTAGTGTAAACTCTGTGTTGAGTGAATAACTGCGCTGAGAATCACATTTTTGTACTCTGAAGGTGCATTTGAGAGCGTTTCTGGCCTTCCAGTGGAAACTCTGTGTTGAGTGAATATCTGCACTAAGAATCACTTTTTTGTACTCCGAAAGTTCATTTGAGAGGGTTACTGGCCTACCAGTTGAAAAACTGTGTTGAGTGAATATCTGCACTAAGAATCAGTGTTTTGGACTCTGAAAGTGCTTCTGAGAGAGTTTCTGGCCTTTTCCTGGAAACTCTGTGTTGAGCGAATATATGCACTAAGTATCACTTTTTTGGACTCTGAAAGTGCAATTGACAGCGTTTCTGGCCTTCCAGTGGAAACACTGTGTTGAGTGAATATCTGCAGTTAGAATCACTTTTTTGGACTCTGAAAGTTCATTTGAGAGCGTTTCTGGCCTTTTAGTGGAAACTCTCCGTTGAGTGAATATCTGCTCTAAGAATCACTCTTTTGGACTCTGAAAGTGCATTTGAGAGCGTTTCTGGCCTTCCATTGGAAACTCTGTGTATACTGAATATCTGCAGTAAGAATCACTTTTTGGACTCTAAAGTGCATTTGAGAGCGTTTCTGGCCATCTAGTGGAAACTCTGTGTTGAGTGAATATCTGCACTAAGAATCACTTTTGGACTCTGAAAGTGCATTTGAGAGCATTTCTGGCCTTCCAGTGGAAACTCTGTGTTGAGTGAATATCTGCACTAAGAATCACTGTTTTGGACTCTGAAAGTTCATTTGAGAGCGTTTCTGGCCTTCCAGTGGAAACTCTGTGTTGAGTAAACATCTCTCACTAAGAATCACTTTTTGGACTCTAAAGCGAATTTGAGCGCGTTTCTGGCCTTCCAGTGGAAATTCTGTGTTGAGTGAATAATTGCAGTAAAAATCACTTTTTGCAATCTGAAAGTGCATTTGACAGCGTTTCTGGCCTTTCAGTGGAAACTTTCTGTTGAGTGAATGTCTGCACTAAGAATCACTATTTTGGTCTCAAAAGTGCATTGAGAGAGTTTCTGGCCTTCTCCTGGAAACTCTGTGTTGAGCGAATATATGCACTAAGTATCACTTTTTGGACTCTGAAAGTCCATTTGAGAGCGTTTCTGGCCTTCCAGTGAAAACTCTGTGTTGAGTGAATACCTGCACGAAGAATCATATTTTGGACTCTGAAAGTGCATTTGAGAGCATTTCTGGCCTTCCAGTTGAAACTGTGTTGAGTGAATATCTGCACTAAGAATCACTGTTTTGGAATCAGAAGTGCTTCTGAGAGAGTTTCTGGCCTTCTCTTAAAAACTCTGTGTTGAGTGAATATCTGCACTAAGAATCACTTTTTGGACTCTAAAGCGCATTTGAGAGCATTTCTGGCCTTCCAGTGGAAACTCTGTGTTGTGTGAATATCTGCACTAAGAATCACTGTTTTGGACTCTGAAAGTTCATTTGAGAGCGTTTCTGGCCTTCCAGTGGAAACTCTGTGTTGAGTGAATATCTGCAGTAAGAATCACTTTTTGGACTCTGAAAGTGCATTTGAGAGCGTGTCTGGCCTTTTTGTGGAAACTTTCTGTTGAGTGAATGTCTGCACTAAGAATGACTACTTTGGTCTCAGAAAGTGCATTGAGAGCGTTTTTGGCCTTCCAGTGGAAACTCTGTGTTGAGTGAATATCTGCAATAAGAATCACTTTTTTGCACTCTGAAAGTGCATTTGACAGCGTTTCTGGCTATCTAGTGTAAACTCTGTGTTGAGTGACTAACTGCGCTGAGAATCACGTTTTTGTACTCTGAAAGTGCATTTGAGAGCGTTTCTGGCCTTCCAGTGGAAACTCTGTGTTGAGTGAATATCTGCACAAAGAATCACTATTTTGGACTCTGAAAGTGCATATTAAACGCTTCTGGCCTTCCAGTGGAAACTTTGTGTTGAGCGAGTATCTGCCTTGAGAATCACTTTTTTGGACTCTGAAAGTCCTTATTAGAGAGTTTCTGACCTTCTTCTGGAAACTCTGTGTTGAGTGAATATCTGCACTAAAAATCAATTTTTTTTACTCTGAAAATGTATTTGGGAGCGTTTCTGGCCTTCAGTGCTGAGTGAATATCTGAATAAGAATCACTTTTTTGGACTCTGAAAGTGCATTTGAGAGCGTTTCTGGCCTTCTAGTGTAAACTCTGTGTATAGTGAATAATTGCACTAAAAATCAATTTTTTTTACTCTGAAAGTGCATTTGACAGCGTTTCTGGCCTTCTAGTGGAAACTGTGTGTTGACTGAATATCTGCCCTGAGAATCACTTATTTTGGACTATGAAAGTGCATTTCAGAGCGTTTCTGGCCTTCTAGTGGAAACTGTGTGTTGACTAAATATCTGCCCTGAGAATCACTTATTTTGGACTATGAAAGTGCATTTCAGAGCGTTTCTGGCCTTCTAGTGGGAACTCTGTGTTGAGTGAATATCTGAATAAGAGTCACTTTTTTGGACTATGAAAGTGCATTTGAGAGAGTTTCTGGCCTTCCAGTGGAAAATCTGTGAAACTCTGTGTTGACTGAATATCTGCCCTAGGAATCAGTTATTTTGGACTATGAAAGTTGCATTTCAGACCGTTTCTGGCCTTCTAGTGGAAACTCTGTGTTGAGTGAATATCTGAATAAGAATCACTTTTTTGGACTCTGAAAGTGCATTTGAGAGCGTTTCTGGCCTTCTAGTGTAAACTCTGTGTATAGTGAATATCTGCACAAAGAATCACTATTTTGGACTCTGAAAGTGCATTTGACAGCGTTTCTGGCCTTCTAGTGGTAACACTGTGTATAGTGAATATCTGAATAAGAATCACTTTTTTGGACTATCAAAGTGCATTTGAGAGCGTTTCTGGCCTTCTACCGGAAACTTTGTGTTGAGTGAATATCTGCCCTGAGCATCATTGTTTTGGACTCTGAAAGTGCATTTGAGAGCGTTTCTGGTTTTCCAGTGGAAACTCTGTGTTGAGTGATTATTTGCCCTGAGAATCACTGTTTTGGACTCTGAAAGTGCTTCTCAAGAGTTTCTGGCTTTCTACTGGAAAATTTGTGTGAACGAATATCTGCCTAAGAATCATTTTTTTGGACTCTAGTGGAAACTCTGTGTTTAGTGAATATTAGCACTAAAAAGCACTTTTTTGGGCTCTGAAAGAGTATTTGGGAATGTTTTTGGCCTTCTAGTGGAAACTCTGTGTTGACTGATATCTGCCCTGAGAATCTTTTTTTTGGACTCTGAAAGTGCATTTGAGAGCGTTTCTGGCCTTCTAGTGTAAACTCTGTGTATAGTGAATATCTGCACAAAGAATCACTATTTTGGACTCTGAAAGTGTATTTTAAGCGTTTCTGGCCTTCCAGTGGAAACTTTGTGTTGAGCGAGTATCTGCCTTGAGAATCACTTTTTTCGACTCTGAAAGACCTTATTAGAGAGTTTCTGGCCTTCTTTTGGAAACTGTGTTGAGTGAATATCTGCACTAAAAATTAATTTTTTTTACTCTGTAAATGTATTTGGGAGCGTTTCTGGCCTTCTAGTGGAAACTCTGTGCTGAGTGAATATCTGAATAAGAATCACTTATTTTGGACTATGAAAGTGCAATTCAGAGCGTTTCTGGCCTTCTAGTGGAAACTCTGTGTTGAGTGAATATCTGAATAAGAATCACTTTTTTGGACTATGAAAGTGAATTTGAGAGAGTTTCTGGCCTTCTAGTGGAAAATCTGTGAAACTCTGTGTTGACTGAATATCTGCCCTGATATCAGTTATTTTGGACTATGAAAGTGCATTTCAGACCGTTTCTGGCCTTCTAGTGGAAACTCTGTGTTGAGTGAATATCTGCACAAAGAATCACTATTTTGGACTCTGAAAGTGCATTTGACAGCGTTTCTGGCCTTCCAGTGGATACTCTGTGTTGAGTGATTATTTGCCCTGAGAATCACTTTTTTGGACTCTGAAAGTGCTTTTCAGAGAGTTGCTGGCCTTTTACTGGAAAATTTGTGTGAATGAATATCTGCACTAAGAATCACTTTTTTGGACTCTAGTGGAAACTCTGTGTTTAGTGAATATCAGCACTAAAAATCACTTTTTGGACTCTGAAAGAGTATTTGGGAACGTTTCTGGCCATCCAGTGGAAACTCTGTGTTGAGTGAATATCTGCACAAAGAATCACTATTTTGGACTCTGAAAGTGCTTTTTAAACGATTCTGGCCTTCCAGTGGAAACTTTGTGGTGAGCGAGTATCCGCCTTGAGAATCACTTTTTTGGACTCTGAAAGTCCTTATTAGAGAGTTTCTGGCCTTCTTCTGGAAACTCTGTGTTGAGTGAATATCTGCACTAAAAATCAATTTTTTTTACTCTGAAAATGTATTTGGGAGCGTTTCTGGCCTTCTAGTGGAAACTCTGTGCTGAGTGAATATCTGAATAAGAATCACTTTTGGACTATGAAAGTGCATTTGAGAGCGTTTCTGGCCTTCTAGTGTAAACTCTGTGTTGAGTGAATATCTGAATAAGAATCACTTGTTTGGACTATGATGGTGCATTTGAGAGAGTTTCTGGCCTTCTAGTGGAAAATCTGTGAAACTCTGTGTTGACTGAATATCTGCCCTGAGAATCACTTATTTTGGACTATGAAAGTGCATTTCAGAGCGTTTCTGGCCTTCTAGTGGAAACTCTGTGTTGAGTGAATATCTGAATAAGAATCACTTTTTGTACTCTGAGAGTGCATTTGAGAGCGTTTCTGGCCTTCTAGTTTAAACTCTGTGTATAGTGAATATCTGCACAAAGAATCACTATTTTGGACTCTGAAAGTGCATTTGACAGCGTTTCTGGCCTTCTAGTGGAAACTCTGTGTATAGTGAATATCTGAATAAGAATCACTTTTTGGACTATCAAAGTGCATTTGAGAGCGTTCCTGGCCTTCTACTGGAAACTTTGTGCTGAGTGAATATCTGCCCTGAGAATCACTGTTTTGGACTCTGAAAGTGCATTTGAGAGCGTTTCTGGCCTTCTATTGGAAACTCTGTGTTTAGTGAATATCAGCACTAAAAATCACTTTTTTGGACTCTGAAAGAGTATTTGGGAACGTTTTTGGCCTTCCAGTGGAAACTCTGTTTTGACTGAGTATCTGCACAAAGAATCACTTTTTTGGACTCTGAAAGTGCATTTGAGAGCGTGTCTGGCCTTCCAGTGGAAACTTTCTGTTGAGTGAATGTCTGCACTAAGAATCACTATTTTGGTCTCAGAAAGTGCATTGAGAGCGTTTCTGGCTATCTAGTGAAAACTCTGTGTTGAGTGAATAACTGCGCTGAGAATCACGTTTTTGTACTCTGAAAGTGCATTTGAGAGCGTTTCTGGCCTTCCAGTGGAAACTCTGTGTTGAGTGAATATCTGCACTAAGAATCACTGTTTTGGACTCAGAAGTGCTTCTGAGAGAGTTTCAGGCCTTCTCTTAAAAACTCTGTGTTGAGTGAAAATCTGCACTAAGAATCACTTTTTTGGTCTCAGAAAGTGCATTTGAGAGCGTTTCTGGCCATCTAGTGGAAACTCTGTGTTGAGTGAATATCTGCAGTAAGAATCACTTTTTTGGACCCAGAAAGTGCATTTGAGAGCGTTTCTGGCCTTCCAGTGGAAACTCTGTGTTGAGTGAATATGTGCCGTAAGAATCACTTTTTTGTACTCTGAAAGTGCCTTTGAGAGAGTTTCTGGCCTTTTGTGGAAACTTTCTGTTGAGTGAATATCTGTACTAAGAATCACTTTTTGACTCCGAAAGTGCATTTGAGAGCATTTCTGGGCTACCAGTGGAAATTCTGTGTTGAGTGAATATCTGCAGTAAGAATCACTTTTTTGGACTCCGAAAGTTCATTTGACAGCGTTTCTGGCTATCTAGTGTAAACTCTGTGTTGAGTGAATAACTGCGCTGAGAATCACGTTTTGTACTCTGAAAGTGCATTTGAGAGCGTTTCTGGCCATCTAGTGGAAACTCTGTGTTGAGTAAATATCTCTCACTAAGAATGACTTTTTTGGACTCCTAAAGCGCATTTGAGAGCGTTTCTGGCCTTCCAGTGGAAATTCTGTGTTGTGTGAATAATTGCAGTAAGAATCACTTTTTTGGACCCAGAAAGTGCATTTGAGAGAGTTTCTGGCCTTTTTGTGGAAACTTTCTGTTGAGTGAATATCTGCAGTAAGAATCACTTTTTTGGACTCTGAAAGTGCATTTGAGAGCGTTTCTGGCCTTCCAGTTGAAACTCTGTGTTGAGTGAATATCTGCACTAAGAATCACTGTTTTGGAATCAGAAGTGCTTCTGAGAGATTTTCTGGCCTTCTCTTAAAAACTCTGTGTTGAGTGAATATCTGCACTAAGAATCACTTTTTGGTCTCAGAAAGTGCATTTGAGAGCGTTTCTGGCCATCTAGTAAAAACTCTGTGTTGAGTGAATATCTGCAGTTAGAATCACTTTTTTGGACTCTGAAAGTTCATTTGAGAGCGTTTCTGGCCATCTAGTGGAAACTCTGTGTTGAGTGAATATCTGCAGTTAGAATCACTTTTTTTGACTCTGAAAGTTCATTTGAGAGCGTTTCTGGCCTTCCATTGGAAAC
The DNA here is from genome assembly GCA_019176425.1 of Megalops atlanticus. NCBI lineage: Eukaryota > Metazoa > Chordata > Actinopteri > Elopiformes > Megalopidae > Megalops > Megalops atlanticus. Next base: position 624 of record JAFDVH010000064.1, on the reverse strand, counting down.
TCTGTGTATACTGAATATCTGCAGTAAGAATCACTTTTTGGACTCGAAAGTGCATTTGAGAGCGTTTCTGGCCATCTAGTGGAAACTCTGTGTTGAGTGAATATCTGCACTAAGAATCACTTTTTGGACTCTGAAAGTGCATTTGAGAGCATTTCTGGCCTTCCAGTGGAAACTCTGTGTTGAGTGAATATCTGCACTAAGAATCACTGTTTTGGACTCTGAAAGTTCATTTGAGAGCGTTTCTGGCCTTCCAGTGGAAACTCTGTGTTGAGTAAACATCTCTCACTAAGAATCACTTTTTGGACTCCTAAAGCGAATTTGAGCGCGTTTCTGGCCTTCCAGTGGAAATTCTGTGTTGAGTGAATAATTGCAGTAAAAATCACTTTTTTGCACTCTGAAAGTGCATTTGACAGCGTTTCTGGCCTTTCAGTGGAAACTTTCTGTTGAGTGAATGTCTGCACTAAGAATCACTATTTTGGTCTCAAAAAGTGCATTGAGAGAGTTTCTGGCCTTCTCCTGGAAACTCTGTGTTGAGCGAATATATGCACTAAGTATCACTTTTTTGGACTCTGAAAGTCCATTTGAGAGCGTTTCTGGCCTTCCAGTGAAAACTCTGTGTTGAGT
>JAFDVH010000063.1:0-73108 GCA_019176425.1 Megalops atlanticus | reverse complement strand
AGAGTTTCCAGTAAGGGCCAGAAACGCTCTCAAAAATGCATTTTCAAGTCCAAAAATTGATTCTTACTGCAAATATTTACTCAAAAGTGAGTTTTCACTGGAAGGCCAGAAATGCTCTCAAATGCACTTTCAGAGTCCAAAAAAGTGATTCTTGGTGCAGATAATCACTCAACACAGAGTTTCCTGAGAATGCCAGAAACTCTCAGAAGCACTTTCTAAGTCCAAAAAGTGATTCTTAGTGCAGATATTCACTCAACACAGAGTTTCCACTGGAAGGCCAGAAATGCTCTCAAATGCACTTTCAGAGGTCAAAAAAGTGATTGTTAGTACAGATATTCACTCAACACAGAGTTTCCAGTAAAAGGCCTGAAATGCTCTCAAAAGCATTTTTAGAGTCCAAAATCATGATTCTTACTGCAAATATTCACTCAACACAGACTTTTCAATGGAAGGTCAGAAACACTCTCAGAAGCACTTTCAGAGTCCAAAAAAGTGATTCTTAGTGCAGATATTCACTCAACACAGAGTTTCCACTGGAAGGCCAGAAATGCTCTCAAAAGCACTTTTAAAGTCCAAGAAAGTGATTCTTACTGCAAATATTCACTCAACACAGAATTTTCACTGGAAGGCCAGAAACGCTCTCAAATGCACTTTCAGAGTCCAAAAAAGTGATTCTTAGTGCAGATATTCACTCAACACAGAGTTTCAGTAAAAGCCCAGAAACGCTCTCAAAAGCATTTTCAGAGTCCAAAAAATTGATTCTTACTGCAAATGTTCACTCAACACAGAGTTTCCACTGGAAGGCCAGAAATGCTCTCAAATGCACTTTTAGAGTCCAAAAAAGTGATTCTTACAGCAGATATTCTCTCAACATAGTGGTTCCTGGGGAAGGCCAGAAACTCTCTCAAAAGCACTTTCAGAGTCCAAAACAGTGATTCTTAGTGCAGATATTCACTCAACACAGAGTTTCCAGTAAAGGGCCAGAAACGCTCAAATGCATTTTCAGAGTCCAAAAATATGATTCTTACTGCAAATATTCACTCAACACAGACTTTTCACTGGAAGGCCAGAAACGCTCTCAAATGCACTTTCTGAGTCGAAAAATGGGATTCTTAGTGCAGATATTCGCGCAACACAGAGTTTCCACTGGAAGGCCAGAAACGCTCTCAAATGCACTTTCGGAGTCCAAAAAAGTGATTATTTGTGCAGATATTCACTCAACACTGAGTTTACACTGGAAGGCCAGAAACGCTCTCAGAAGCACTTTCAGAGTCCAAAAAGTGATTCTTAGTGCAGATATTCACTCAACACAGAGTTTCAGGTAAAGGGCCAGAAACGCTCTCAAATGCATTTTCAGAGTCCAAAAAATTGATTCTTACTGCAAAATTCACTCAACACAGACTTTTCACTGGAAGGCCAGAAACCCTCTCAGAAGCACTTTCAGAGTCCAAAAAAGTGATTCTTAGTGCAGATATTCACTCAACACAGAGTTTCCACTGGAAGGCCAGAAATGCTCTCAAAAGCACTTTTAGAGTCCAAGAAAGTGATTCTTACTACAAATATTCACTCAACACAGAATTTTCACTGGAAGGCCAGAAACGCTCTCAAATGCACTTTCAGAGTCCAAAAAAGTGATTCTTAGTGCAGATATTCACTCAACACAGAGTTTCAGTAAAAGCCCAGAAACGCTCTCAGAAGCACTTTCAGAGTCCAAAAAAGTGATTCTTAGTGCAAATATTCACTCAACACAGAGTTTCTAGTAAAAGGCCAGAAACTCTCTCAAATGCATTTTCAGAGTCCAAAAAATTGATTCTTACTGCAAATATTCACTCAACAGAGAGTTTCCACTGGAAGGCCAGAAATGCTCTCAAATGCACTTTTAGAGTCCAAAAATTGATTCTTACTGCAAATATTCACTCAACACAGAGTTTCCTGGAGAATGCCAGAAACTCTCTCAGAAGCACTTTCTAAGTCCAAAACAGTGATTCTTAGTGCAGATATTCACTCAACACAGAGTTTACGCTGGAAGGCCAGAAACGCTCTCAAATGCATTTTCAGAGTACAAAAAAGTGATTGTTTGTGCAGATATTCACTCAACACAGAGTTTCAGTTAAAGGGCCAGAAACGCTCTCAAAAGCATTTTCAGAGTCCAAAAAAGTGATTCTTAGTGCAGATATTCACTCAACACAGAGTTTCCACTGGAAGGCCAGAAATGCTCTCAAAAGCACTTTCAGAGTCCAAAAAAGTGATTCTTACTGCAAAATTCACTCAACACAGACTTTTCACTGGAAGGCCAGAAACTCTCTCAGAAGCACTTTCAGAGTCCAAAAAAGTGATTCTTAGTGCAGATATTCACTCAACACAGAGTTTCCACTGGAAGGCCAGAAATGCTCTCAAAAGCACTTTTAGAGTCCAAAAAGTGATTCTTACTGCAAATATTCACTCAACACAGAATTTTCACTGGAAGGCCAGAAACGCTCTCAAATGCACTTTCAGAGTCCAAAAAAGTGATTCTTAGTGCAGATATTCACTCAACACAGAGTTTCAGTAAAAGCCCAGAAACGCTCTCAGAAGCACTTTCAGAGTCCAAAAAGTGATTCTTAGTGCAAATATTCACTCAACACAGAGTTTCTAGTAAAGGCCAGAAACTCTCTCAAATGCATTTTCAGAGTCCAAAAATTGATTCTTACTGCAAATATTCACTCAACAGAGAGTTTCCACTGGAAGGCCAGAAATGCTCTCAAATGCACTTTTAGAGTCCAAAAATTGATTCTTACTGCAAATATTCACTCAACACAGAGTTTCCTGGAGAATGCCAGAAACTCTCTCAGAAGCACTTTCTAAGTCCAAAACAGTGATTCTTAGTGCAGATATTCACTCAACACAGAGTTTACGCTGGAAGGCCAGAAACGCTCTCAAATGCATTTTCAGAGTACAAAAAGTGATTGTTTGTGCAGATATTCACTCAACACAGAGTTTCAGTTAAAGGGCCAGAAACGCTCTCAAAAGCATTTTCAGAGTCCAAAAAAGTGATTCTTAGTGCAGATATTCACTCAACACAGAGTTTCCACTGGAAGGCCAGAAATGCTCTCAAAAGCACTTTCAGAGTCCAAAAGTGATTCTTACTGCAAAATTCACTCAACACAGACTTTTCACTGGAAGGCCAGAAACTCTCTCAGAAGCACTTTCAGAGTCCAAAAAAGTGATTCTTAGTGCAGATATTCACTCAACACAGAGTTTCCACTGGAAGGCCAGAAATGCTCTCAAAAGCACTTTTAGAGTCCAAGAAAGTGATTCTTACTGCAAATATTCACTCAACACAGAATTTTCACTGGAAGGCCAGAAACGCTCTCAAATGCACTTTCAGAGTCCAAAAAGTGATTCTTAGTGCAGATATTCACTCAACACAGAGTTTCAGTAAAAGCCCAGAAACGCTCTCAAAAGCATTTTCAGAGTCCAAAAATTGATTCTTACTGCAAATATTCACTCAACACAGAGTTTCCACTGGAAGGCCAGAAATGCTCTCAAATGCACTTTTAGAGTCCAAAAAAGTGATTATTACAGCAGATATTCTCTCAACATAGTGGTTCCTGGGGAAGGCCAGAAACTCTCTCAAAAGCACTTTCAGAGTCCAAAACAGTGATTCTTAGTGCAGATATTCACTCAACACAGAGTTTCCAGTAAAGGGCCAGAAACGCTCTCAAATGCATTTTCAGAGTCCAAAAAATTGATTCTTACTGCAAATATTCACTCAACACAGACTTTTCACTGGAAGGCCAGAAACACTCTCAGAAGCACTTTCTGAGTCCAAAAAAGTGATTCTTACAGCAAATATTCACTCAACACAGACTTTTCACTGGAAGGCCAGAAACGCTCTCAGAAGCACTTTCAGAGTCCAAAAAATTGATTCTTCTTGCAGATATTCTCTCAACACAGAATTTTCACTGGAAGGCCAGACACGCTCTCAAATGCACTTTCTGAGTCCAAAAAGTGATTCTTAGTGCAGATATTCACTCAACACAGAGTTTGCAGTAAAAGGCCAGAAACGCTCTCAAATGCATTTTCAGAGTCCAAAAATTGATTCTTACAGCAAATATTCACTCAACACAGACTTTTCACAGGAAGGCCAGAAACGCTCTCAAATGCACTTTCTGAGTCCAAAAATGATTATTACTGCAAATATTCACTCAACAGAGAGTTTCCACTGGAAGGCCAGAAATGCTCTCAAAAGCACTTTTAGAGTCCAAAAAGTGATTCTTACTGCAAATATTCACTCAACACAGACTTTCCACTGGAAGGCCAGAAATGCTCTCAGAAGCACTTTCAGAGTCCAAAAAAGTGATTCTTAGTGCAGATATTCACTCAACACAGAATTTTCACTGGAAGGCCAGAAACGCTCTCAAATGCACTTTCTGAGTCCAAAACAGTGATTCTTAGTGCAGATATTCTCGCAACACAGAGTTTCCACTGGAAGGCCAGAAACGCTCTCAAATGCACTTTCGGAGTCCAAAAAAGTGATTATTAGTGCAGATATTCACTCAACACAGAGTTTCCACTGCACGGCCAGAAATGCTCTCAAATGCACTTTTAGAGTCCAAAAAATTGATTCTTACTGCAGATATTAACTCAACACAGAGTTTCCTGGAGAATGCCAGAAACTCTCTCAGAAGTTCTTTCTAAGTCCAAAACAGTGATTCTTAGTGCAGATATTCACTCAACACAGACTTTTCACTGGAAGGCCAGAAACACTCTCAGAAGCACTTTCAGAGTCCAAAAAAGTGATTCTTAGTGCAGATATTCACTCAACAAAGAGTTTCCAGTAAAAGGCCAGAAACGCTCTCAAAAGCATTTTCAGGGTCCAAAAAATTGATTCTTACTGCAAATATTCACTCAACACAGACTTTTCACTGGAAGGCCAGAAACGCTCTCAGAAGCATTTTCAGAGTAAAAAAAAGTGATTGTTAGTACAGATATTCTCTCAACACAGAGTTTCCAGTAAAAGGCCTGAAATGCTCTCAAAAGCACTTTTAGAGTCCAAAAAAGTGATTTTTACTGCAAATATTCACTCAACACAGACTTTTCACTGGAAGGCCAGAAACGCTCTCAGAAGCACTTTCAGAGTCCAAAAAATTGATTCTTACTGCAAATATTCACTCAACAGAGAGTTTCCACTGGAAGGCCAGAAATGCTCTCAGAAGCACTTTCAGAGTCCAAAAAATTGATTCTTACTGCAAATATTCACTCAACACAGATTTTCCAGTAAAAGGCCAGAAACTCTCTCAAATGCATTTTCAGAGTCCAAAAAATTGATTCTTACTGCAAATATTCACTCAACAGAGAGTTTCCACTGGAAGGCCAGAAATGCTCTCAAATGCACTTTTAGAGTCCAAAAAATTGATTCTTACTGCAGATATTAACTCAACACAGAGTTTCCTGGAGAATGCCAGAAACTCTCTCAGAAGCACTTTCTAAGTCCAAAACAGTGATTCTTAGTGCAGATATTCACTCAACACAGAGTTTACGCTGTAAGGCCAGAAACGCTCTCAAATGCATTTTCAGAGTACAAAAAAGTGATTGTTAGTGCAGATATTCACTCAACACAGAGTTTACACTGAAGGCCAGAAACGCTCCCAAATGTATTTTCGGAGTCCAAAAAAGTGATTGTTTGTGCAGATATTCACTCAACACAGAGTTTCAGTTAAAGGGCCAGAAACGCTCTCAAATGCATTTTCAAAGTCCAAAAAATTGATTCTTACTGCAAATATTCACTCAACAGAGAGTTTCCACTGGAAGGCCAGAAATGCTCTCAAATGCACTTTTAGAGTCCAAAAAATTGATTCTTACTGCAAATATTCACTCAACACAGAGTTTCCTGGAGAATGCCAGAAACTCTCTCAGAAGCACTTTCTAAGTCCAAAACAGTGATTCTTAGTGCAGATATTCACTCAACACAGAGTTTACGCTGGAAGGCCAGTAACGCTCTCAAATGCATTTTCAGAGTACAAAAAAGTGATTGTTTGTGCAGATATTCACTCAACACAGAGTTTCAGTTAAAGGGCCAGAAACGCTCTCAAAAGCATTTTCAGAGTCCAAAAAAGTGATTCTTAGTGCAGATATTCACTCAACACAGAGTTTCCACTGGAAGGCCAGAAATGCTCTCAAAAGCACTTTCAGAGTCCAAAACAGTGATTCTTACTGCAAAATTCACTCAACACAGACTTTTCACTGGAAGGCCAGAAACTCTCTCAGAAGCACTTTCAGAGTCCAAAAAGTGATTCTTAGTGCAGATATTCACTCAACACAGAGTTTCCACTGGAAGGCCAGAAATGCTCTCAAAAGCACTTTTAGAGTCCAAGAAAGTGATTCTTACTGCAAATATTCACTCAACACAGAATTTTCACTGGAAGGCCAGAAACGCTCTCAAATGCACTTTCAGAGTCCAAAAAAGTGATTCTTAGTGCAGATATTCACTCAACACAGAGTTTCAGTAAAAGCCCAGAAACGCTCTCAAAAGCATTTTCAGAGTCCAAAAAATTGATTCTTACTGCAAATATTCACTCAACACAGAGTTTCCACTGGAAGGCCAGAAATGCTCTCAAATGCACTTTTAGAGTCCAAAAAAGTGATTCTTACAGCAGATATTCACTCAACACAGACTTTTCACAGGAAGGCCAGAAACGCTCTCAAATGCACTTTCTGAGTCCAAAAAATGATTATTACTGCAAATATTCACTCAACAGAGAGTTTCCACTGGAAGGCCAGAAATGCTCTCAAAAGCACTTTTAGAGTCCAAAAAAGTGATTCTTACTGCAAATATTCACTCAACACAGACTTTCCACTGGAAGGCCAGAAATGCTCTCAGAAGCACTTTCAGAGTCCAAAAAAGTGATTCTTAGTGCAGATATTCACTCAACACAGAATTTTCACTGGAAGGCCAGAAACGCTCTCAAATGCACTTTCTGAGTCCAAAACAGTGATTCTTAGTGCAGATATTCTCGCAACACAGAGTTTCCACTGGAAGGCCAGAAACGCTCTCAAATGCACTTTCGAGTCCAAAAAGTGATTATTAGTGCAGATATTCACTCAACACAGAGTTTCCACTGCACGGCCAGAAATGCTCTCAAATGCACTTTTAGAGTCCAAAAAATTGATTCTTACTGCAGATATTAACTCAACACAGAGTTTCCTGGAGAATGCCAGAAACTCTCTCAGAAGTTCTTTCTAAGTCCAAAACAGTCATTCTTAGTGCAGATATTCACTCAACACAGACTTTTCACTGGAAGGCCAGAAACACTCTCAGAAGCACTTTCAGAGTCCAAAAAAGTGATTCTTAGTGCAGATATTCACTCAACAAAGAGTTTCCAGTAAAAGGCCAGAAACGCTCTCAAAAGCATTTTCAGGGTCCAAAAAATTGATTCTTACTGCAAATATTCACTCAACACAGACTTTTCACTGGAAGGCCAGAAACGCTCTCAGAAGCATTTTCAGAGTAAAAAAAAGTGATTGTTAGTACAGATATTCTCTCAACACAGAGTTTCCAGTAAAAGGCCTGAAATGCTCTCAAAAGCACTTTTAGAGTCCAAAAAAGTGATTTTTACTGCAAATATTCACTCAACACAGACTTTTCACTGGAAGGCCAGAAACGCTCTCAGAAGCACTTTCAGAGTCCAAAAAATTGATTCTTACTGCAAATATTCACTCAACAGAGAGTTTCCACTGGAAGGCCAGAAATGCTCTCAGAAGCACTTTCAGAGTCCAAAAAATTGATTCTTACTGCAAATATTCACTCAACACAGATTTTCCAGTAAAAGGCCAGAAACTCTCTCAAATGCATTTTCAGAGTCCAAAAAATTGATTCTTACTGCAAATATTCACTCAACAGAGAGTTTCCACTGGAAGGCCAGAAATGCTCTCAAATGCACTTTTAGAGTCCAAAAAATTGATTCTTACTGCAGATATTAACTCAACACAGAGTTTCCTGGAGAATGCCAGAAACTCTCTCAGAAGCACTTTCTAAGTCCAAAACAGTGATTCTTAGTGCAGATATTCACTCAACACAGAGTTTACGCTGTAAGGCCAGAAACGCTCTCAAATGCATTTTCAGAGTACAAAAAAGTGATTGTTAGTGCAGATATTCACTCAACACAGAGTTTACACTGAAGGCCAGAAACGCTCCCAAATGTATTTTCGAGTCCAAAAAGTGATTGTTTGTGCAGATATTCACTCAACACAGAGTTTCAGTTAAAGGGCCAGAAACGCTCTCAAATGCATTTTCAAAGTCCAAAAATTGATTCTTACTGCAAATATTCACTCAACACAGACTTTTCACTGGAAGGCCAGAAACACTCTCAAATGCACTTTCTGAGTCCAAAAATGATTATTACTGCAAATATTCACTCAACAGAGAGTTTCCACTGGAAGGCCAGAAATGCTCTCAAAAGCACTTTTAGAGTCCAAAAAGTGATTCTTACTGCAAATATTCACTCAACACAGACTTTCCACTGGAAGGCCAGAAATGCTCTCAGAAGCACTTTCAGAGTCCAAAAAGTGATTCTTAGTGCAGATATTCACTCAACACAGAATTTTCACTGGAAGGCCAGAAACGCTCTCAAATGCACTTTCTGAGTCCAAAACAGTGATTCTTAGTGCAGATATTCGCGCAACACAGAGTTTCCACTGGAAGGCCAGAAACGCTCTCAAATGCACTTTTCGGAGTCCAAAAAGTGATTATTAGTGCAGATATTCACTCAACACTGAGTTTACACTGGAAGGCCTGAAACGCTCTCAGAAGCACTTTCAGAGTCCAAAAAAGTGATTCTTAGTGCAGATATTCACTCAACACAGAGTTTCCAGTAATAGGCCAGAAACGCTCTCAAATGCATTTTCAGAGTCCAAAAAATTGATTCTTACTGCAAATATTTACTCAACACAGACTTTTCACTGGAAGGCCAGAATCGCTCTCAAATGCACTTTCTGAGTCCAAAAAAGTGATTGTTAGTGAAGATATTCACTCAACACAGAGCTTCCAGTAAAAGGCCAGAAACGCTCTCAAATGCATTTTCAGCGTCCAAAAATGGATTCTTACTGCAAATATTCACTCAACACAGAGTTTCCAGTAAAAGACCAGAAACGCTCTCAAATGCACTTTTTAAGTCCAAAAAAGTGATTGTTAGTGCAGATATTCACTCAACTCAGAGTTTCCAGTAAAGGGCCAGAAACGCTCTCAAATGCATTTTCAAGTCCAAAAATTGATTCTTACTGCAAATATTTACTCAAAAGTGAGTTTTTCACTGGAAGGCCAGAAATGCTCTCAAATGCACTTTCAGAGTCCAAAAAGTGATTCTTGGTGCAGATAATCACTCAACACAGAGTTTCCTGGAGAATGCCAGAAACTCTCTCAGAAGCACTTTCTAAGTCCAAAACAGTGATTCTTAGTGCAGATATTCACTCAACACAGAGTTTCCACTGGAAGGCCAGAAATGCTCTCAAATGCACTTTCAGAGGTCAAAAAGTGATTGTTAGTACAGATATTCACTCAACACAGAGTTTCCAGTAAAAGGCCTGAAATGCTCTCAAAAGCATTTTAGAGTCCAAAATCATGATTCTTACTGCAAATATTCACTCAACACAGACTTTTCAATGGAAGGTCAGAAACACTCTCAGAAGCACTTTCAGAGTCCAAAAAAGTGATTCTTAGTGCAGATATTCACTCAACACAGAGTTTCCACTGGAAGGCCAGAAATGCTCTCAAAAGCACTTTTAAAGTCCAAGAAAGTGATTCTTACTGCAAATATTCACTCAACACAGAATTTTCACTGGAAGGCCAGAAACGCTCTCAAATGCACTTTCAGAGTCCAAAAAGTGATTCTTAGTGCAGATATTCACTCAACACAGAGTTTCAGTAAAAGCCCAGAAACGCTCTCAAAAGCATTTTCAGAGTCCAAAAATTGATTCTTACTGCAAATATTCACTCAACACAGAGTTTCCACTGGAAGGCCAGAAATGCTCTCAAATGCACTTTTAGAGTCCAAAAAAGTGATTCTTACAGCAGATATTCTCTCAACATAGTGGTTCCTGGGGAAGGCCAGAAACTCTCTCAAAAGCATTTTCAGAGTCCAAAACAGTGATTCTTAGTGCAGATATTCACTCAACACAGAGTTTCCAGTAAAGGGCCAGAAACGCTCTCAAATGCATTTTCAGAGTCCAAAAATATGATTCTTACTGCAAATATTCACTCAACACAGACTTTTCACTGGAAGGCCAGAAACGCTCTCAAATGCACTTTCTGAGTCGAAAAATGGGATTCTTAGTGCAGATATTCGCGCAACACAGAGTTTCCACTGGAAGGCCAGAAACGCTCTCAAATGCACTTTCGGAGTCCAAAAAAGTGATTATTTGTGCAGATATTCACTCAACACTGAGTTTACACTGGAAGGCCAGAAACGCTCTCAGAAGCACTTTCAGAGTCCAAAAAAGTGATTCTTAGTGCAGATATTCACTCAACACAGAGTTTCAGGTAAAGGGCCAGAAACGCTCTCAAATGCATTTTCAGAGTCCAAAAAATTGATTCTTACTGCAAAATTCACTCAACACAGACTTTTCACTGGAAGGCCAGAAACCCTCTCAGAAGCACTTTCAGAGTCCAAAAAAGTGATTCTTAGTGCAGATATTCACTCAACACAGAGTTTCCACTGGAAGGCCAGAAATGCTCTCAAAAGCACTTTTAGAGTCCAAGAAAGTGATTCTTACTACAAATATTCACTCAACACAGAATTTTCACTGGAAGGCCAGAAACGCTCTCAAATGCACTTTCAGAGTCCAAAAAAGTGATTCTTAGTGCAGATATTCACTCAACACAGAGTTTCAGTAAAAGCCCAGAAACGCTCTCAGAAGCACTTTCAGAGTCCAAAAAAGTGATTCTTAGTGCAAATATTCACTCAACACAGAGTTTCTAGTAAAAGGCCAGAAACTCTCTCAAATGCATTTTCAGAGTCCAAAAAATTGATTCTTACTGCAAATATTCACTCAACAGAGAGTTTCCACTGGAAGGCCAGAAATGCTCTCAAATGCACTTTTAGAGTCCAAAAAATTGATTCTTACTGCAAATATTCACTCAACACAGAGTTTCCTGGAGAATGCCAGAAACTCTCTCAGAAGCACTTTCTAAGTCCAAAACAGTGATTCTTAGTGCAGATATTCACTCAACACAGAGTTTACGCTGGAAGGCCAGAAACGCTCTCAAATGCATTTTCAGAGTACAAAAAAGTGATTGTTTGTGCAGATATTCACTCAACACAGAGTTTCAGTTAAAGGGCCAGAAACGCTCTCAAAAGCATTTTCAGAGTCCAAAAAAGTGATTCTTAGTGCAGATATTCACTCAACACAGAGTTTCCACTGGAAGGCCAGAAATGCTCTCAAAAGCACTTTCAGAGTCCAAAAAAGTGATTGTGAGTGCAGATATTCACTCAACAAAGAGTTTCCAGTAAAAGGCCAGAAACGCTCTCAAAAGCATTTTCAGGGTCCAAAAAATTGATTCTTACTGCAAATATTCACTCAACACAGACTTTTCACTGGAAGGCCAGAAACGCTCTCAGAAGCATTTTCAGAGTAAAAAAAAGTGATTGTTAGTACAGATATTCTCTCAACACAGAGTTTCCAGTAAAAGGCCTGAAATGCTCTCAAAAGCACTTTTAGAGTCCAAAAAAGTGATTTTTACTGCAAATATTCACTCAACACAGACTTTTCACTGGAAGGCCAGAAACGCTCTCAGAAGCACTTTCAGAGTCCAAAAAATTGATTCTTACTGCAAATATTCACTCAACAGAGAGTTTCCACTGGAAGGCCAGAAATGCTCTCAGAAGCACTTTCAGAGTCCAAAAAGTGATTCTTAGTGCAGATATTCACTCAACACAGAGTTTCCAGTAATAGGCCAGAAACGCTCTCAAATGCATTTTCAGAGTCCAAAAATTGATTCTTACTGCAAATATTCACTCAACACAGACTTTTCACTGGAAGGCCAGAATCGCTCTCAAATGCACTTTCTGAGTCCAAAAAGTGATTGTTAGTGAAGATATTCACTCAACACAGAGCTTCCAGTAAAGGCCAGAAACGCTCTCAAATGCATTTTCAGCGTCCAAAAATGGATTCTTACTGCAAATATTCACTCAACACAGAGTTTCCAGTAAAAGACCAGAAACGCTCTCAAATGCACTTTCTAAGTCCAAAAAAAGTGATTGTTAGTGCAGATATTCACTCAACTCAGAGTTTCCAGTAAAGGGCCAGAAACGCTCTCAAATGCATTTTCAAGTCCAAAAAATTGATTCTTACTGCAAATATTTACTCAAAAGTGAGTTTTCACTGGAAGGCCAGAAATGCTCTCAAATGCACTTTCAGAGTCCAAAAAAGTGATTCTTGGTGCAGATATTCACTCAACACAGAGTTTCCTGGAGAATGCCAGAAACTCTCTCAGAAGCACTTTCTAAGTCCAAAACAGTGATTCTTAGTGCAGATATTCACTCAACACAGAGTTTCCACTGGAAGGCCAGAAATGCTCTCAAATGCACTTTCAGAGGTCAAAAAGTGATTGTTAGTACAGATATTCACTCAACACAGAGTTTCCAGTAAAAGGCCTGAAATGCTCTCAAAAGCATTTTAGAGTCCAAAATCATGATTCTTACTGCAAATATTCACTCAACACAGACTTTTCAATGGAAGGTCAGAAACACTCTCAGACGCACTTTCAGAGTCCAAAAAAGTGATTCTTAGTGCAGATATTCACTCAACACAGAGTTTCCACTGGAAGGCCAGAAATGCTCTCAAAAGCACTTTTAAAGTCCAAGAAAGTGATTCTTACTGCAAATATTCACTCAACAGAGAGTTTCCACTGGAAGGCCAGAAATGCTCTCAAATGCACTTTTAGAGTCCAAAAAATTGATTCTTACTGCAGATATTAACTCAACACAGAGTTTCCTGGAGAATGCCTGAAAATCTCTCAGAAGCACTTTCTAAGTCCAAAACAGTGATTCTTAGTGCAGATATTCACTCAACACAGAGTTTACGCTGGAAGGCCAGAAACGCTCTCAAATGCATTTTCAGAGTACAAAAAAGTGATTGTTTGTGCAGATATTCACTCAACACAGAGTTTCAGTTAAAGGGCCAGAAACGCTCTCAAAAGCATTTTCAGAGTCCAAAAAAGTGATTCTTAGTGCAGATATTCACTCAACACAGAGTTTCCACTGGAAGGCCAGAAATGCTCTCAAAAGCACTTTCAGAGTCCAAAAAGTGATTCTTACTGCAAATATTCACTCAACACAGACTTTTCACTGGAAGGCCAGAAACCTCTCAAAGAAGCACTTTCAGAGTCCAAAAAGTGATTCTTAGTGCAGATATTCACTCAACACAGAGTTTCCACTGGAAGGCCAGAAATGCTCTCAAAAGCACTTTTAGAGTCCAAGAAAGTGATTCTTACTACAAATATTCACTCAACACAGAATTTTCACTGGAAGGCCAGAAACGCTCTCAAATGCACTTTCAGAGTCCAAAAAGTGATTCTTAGTGCAGATATTCACTCAACACAGAGTTTCAGTAAAAGCCCAGAAACGCTCTCAAAAGCATTTTCAGAGTCCAAAAATTGATTCTTACTGCAAATGTTCACTCAACACAGAGTTTCCACTGGAAGGCCAGAAATGCTCTCAAATGCACTTTTAGAGTCCAAAAAGTGATTCTTACAGCAGATATTCTCTCAACATAGTGGTTCCTGGGGAAGGCCAGAAACTCTCTCAAAAGCACTTTCAGAGTCCAAAACAGTGATTCTTAGTGCAGATATTCACTCAACACAGAGTTTCCAGTAAAGGGCCAGAAACGCTCTCAAATGCATTTTCAGAGTCCAAAAAATTGATTCTTACTGCAAATATTCACTCAACACAGACTTTTCACTGGAAGGCCAGAAACACTCTCAGAAGCACTTTCTGAGTCCAAAAAAGTGATTCTTACAGCAAATATTCACTCAACACAGACTTTTCACTGGAAGGCCAGAAACGCTCTCAGAAGCACTTTCAGAGTCCAAAAAATTGATTCTTCTTGCAGATATTCTCTCAACACAGAATTTTCACTGGAAGGCCAGACACGCTCTCAAATGCACTTTCTGAGTCCAAAAAAGTGATTCTTAGTGCAGATATTCACTCAACACAGAGTTTGCAGTAAAAGGCCAGAAACGCTCTCAAATGCATTTTCAGAGTCCAAAAAATTGATTCTTACAGCAAATATTCACTCAACACAGACTTTTCACAGGAAGGCCAGAAACGCTCTCAAATGCACTTTCTGAGTCCAAAAAATGATTATTACTGCAAATATTCACTCAACAGAGAGTTTCCACTGGAAGGCCAGAAATGCTCTCTCAAAAGCACTTTTAGAGTCCAAAAAGTGATTCTTACTGCAAACATTCACTCAACACAGACTTTCCACTGGAAGGCCAGAAATGCTCTCAGAAGCACTTTCAGAGTCCAAAAAGTGATTCTTAGTGCAGATATTCACTCAACACAGAATTT
The DNA here is from genome assembly GCA_019176425.1 of Megalops atlanticus. Taxonomy (NCBI): domain Eukaryota; kingdom Metazoa; phylum Chordata; class Actinopteri; order Elopiformes; family Megalopidae; genus Megalops; species Megalops atlanticus. The sequence goes on along the minus strand of JAFDVH010000063.1, from coordinate 58,562 downwards.
TCACTGGAAGGCCAGAAACGCTCTCAAATGCACTTTCTGAGTCCAAAAAAGTGATTCTTAGTGCAGATATTCACTCAACACACAGTTTCCAATAAAAGGACAGAAATGCTCTCAAATGCATTTTCAGAGTCCAAAAAATTGATTCTTACTGCAAATATTCACTCAACACAGACTTTTCACTGGAAGGCCAGAATCGCTCTCAAATGCACTTTCTGAGTCCAAAAAAGTGATTCTTAGTGCAGATATTCACTCAACACAGAGTTTCCAGTAATAGGCCAGAAACGCTCTCAAATGCATTTTCAGAGTCCAAAAAATTGATTCTTACTGCAAATATTCACTCAACACAGACATTTCACTGGAAGGCCATAAATGCTCTCAAATGCACTTTCAGAGTCCAAAAAAGTGATTGTTAGTACAGATATTCAGTCAACACAGAGTTTCCAGTAAAAGGCCAGAAACTCTCTCAGAAGCACTTTCTGAGTCCAAAACAGTGATTCTTTGTGCAGGTATTCACTCAACACAGAGTTTCCACTGGAAGGCCAGAAATGCTCTCAAAAGCACTTTTAGAGTCCAAAAAAGTGATTCTTACTGCAAATATTCACTCAACACAGACTTTTCACTGGAAGGCCAGAAACGCTCTCAATTGCACTTTCTGAGTCCAAAAAGTGATTCTTAGTGCAGATATTCACTCAACACAGAGTTTCAGGTAAAGGGCCAGAAACGCTCTCAAATGCATTTTCAGAGTCCAAAAATTGATTCTTACTGCAAAATTCACTCAACACAGACTTTTCACTGGAAGGCCAGAAACCCTCTCAGAAGCACTTTCAGAGTCCAAAAAGTGATTCTTAGTGCAGATATTCACTCAACACAGAGTTTCCACTGGAAGGCCAGAAATGCTCTCAAAAGCACTTTTAGAGTCCAAGAAAGTGATTCTTACTGCAAATATTCACTCAACACAGAATTTTCACTGGAAGGCCAGAAACGCTCTCAAATGCACTTTCAGAGTCCAAAAAGTGATTCTTAGTGCAGATATTCACTCAACACAGAGTTTCAGTAAAAGCCCAGAAACGCTCTCAAAAGCATTTTCAGAGTCCAAAAATTGATTCTTACTGCAAATGTTCACTCAACACAGAGTTTCCACTGGAAGGCCAGAAATGCTCTCAAATGCACTTTTAGAGTCCAAAAAAGTGATTCTTACAGCAGATATTCTCTCAACATAGTGGTTCCTGGGGAAGGCCAGAAACTCTCTCAAAAGCACTTTCAGAGTCCAAAACAGTGATTCTTAGTGCAGATATTCACTCAACACAGAGTTTCCAGTAAAGGGCCAGAAACGCTCTCAAATGCATTTTCAGAGTCCAAAAATATGATTCTTACTGCAAATATTCACTCAACACAGACTTTTCACTGGAAGGCCAGAAACGCTCTCAAATGCACTTTCTGAGTCCAAAAATGGGATTCTTAGTGCAGATATTCACTCAACACAGAGTTTCCACTGGAAGGCCAGAAACGCTCTCAAATGCACTTTCAGAGTCCAAAAAGTGATTATTAGTGCAGATATTCACTCAACACTGAGTTTACACTGGAAGGCCAGAAACGCTCTCAAAAGCACTTTCAGAGTCCAAAAAAGTGATTCTTAGTGCAGATATTCACTCAACACAGAGTTTCCAGTAAAAGGACAGACATGCTCTCAAATGCATTTTCAGAATCCAAAAATTGATTCTTACTGCATATATTCAGTCAACACAGAGTTTCTGGTGAATGGCCAGAAACGCTCTCAAATGCACTTTCAGAGTCCAAAAAGTGATTCTTACTGCAAATATTCACTCAACACAGACTTTTCACTGGAAGGCCAGAAACGCTCTCAAATGCATTTTTAGAGTCCAAAAATTGATTCTTACTGCAAATATTCACTCAACACAGAGTTTCCACTGCACGGCCAGAAATGCTCTCAAATGCACTTTTAGAGTCCAAAAAATTGATTCTTACTGCAGATATTAACTCAACACAGAGTTTCCTGGAGAATGCCAGAAACTCTCTCAGAAGTTCTTTCTAAGTCCAAAACAGTGATTCTTAGTGCAGATATTCACTCAACACAGACTTTTCACTGGAAGGCCAGAAATACTCTCAGAAGCACTTTCAGAGTCCAAAAAAGTGATTCTTAGTGCAGATATTCACTCAACAAAGAGTTTCCAGTAAAAGGCCAGAAACTCTCAAAGCAGCACTTTCAGAGTCCAAAAAAATTGATTCTTACTGCAAATATTCACTCAACACAGACTTTTCACTGGAAGGCCAGAAACGCTCTCAGAAGCACTTTCAGAGTCCAAAAAGTGATTCTTAGTGCAAATATTCACTCAACACAGAGTTTCCAGTAAAAGGCCAGAAACTCTCTCAAATGCATTTTCAGAGTCCAAAAATTGATTCTTACTGCAAATATTCACTCAACAGAGAGTTTCCACTGGAAGGCCAGAAATGCTCTCAAATGCACTTTTAGAGTCCAAAAATTGATTCTTACTGCAAATATTCACTCAACACAGAGTTTCCTGAGAATGCCAGAAACTCTCTCAAAGCACTTTCTAAGTCCAAAACAGTGATTCTTAGTGCAGATATTCACTCAACACAGAGTTTACGCTGGAAGGCCAGAAACGCTCTCAAATGCATTTTCAGAGTACAAAAAGTGATTGTTTGTGCAGATATTCACTCAACACAGAGTTTCAGTTAAAGGCCAGAAACGCTCTCAAAAGCATTTTCAGAGTCCAAAAAGTGATTCTTAGTGCAGATATTCACTCAACACAGAGTTTCCACTGGAAGGCCAGAAATGCTCTCAAAAGCACTTTCAGAGTCCAAAAAAGTGATTGTGAGTGCAGATATTCACTCAACAAAGAGTTTCCAGTAAAAGGCCAGAAACGCTCTCAAAAGCATTTTCAGGGTCCAAAAAATTGATTCTTACTGCAAATATTCACTCAACACAGACTTTTCACTGGAAGGCCAGAAACGCTCTCAGAAGCATTTTCAGAGTAAAAAAAAGTGATTGTTAGTACAGATATTCTCTCAACACAGAGTTTCCAGTAAAAGGCCTGAAATGCTCTCAAAAGCACTTTTAGAGTCCAAAAAAGTGATTTTTACTGCAAATATTCACTCAACACAGACTTTTCACTGGAAGGCCAGAAACGCTCTCAGAAGCACTTTCAGAGTCCAAAAAAGTGATTCTTACTGCAAATATTCACTCAACAGAGAGTTTCCACTGGAAGGCCAGAAATGCTCTCAGAAGCACTTTCAGAGTCCAAAAAAGTGATTCTTAGTGCAGATATTCACTCAACACAGAGTTTCCAGTAATAGGCCAGAAACGCTCTCAAATGCATTTTCAGAGTCCAAAAAATTGATTCTTACTGCAAATATTCACTCAACACAGACTTTTCACTGGAAGGCCAGAATCGCTCTCAAATGCACTTTCTGAGTCCAAAAGTGATTGTTAGTGAAGATATTCACTCAACACAGAGTTTCCAGTAAAAGGCCAGAAACGCTCTCAAATGCATTTTCAGCGTCCAAAAATGGATTCTTACTGCAAATATTCACTCAACACAGAGTTTCCAGTAAAAGACCAGAAACGCTCTCAAATGCACTTTCTAAGTCCAAAAAAGTGATTGTTAGTGCAGATATTCACTCAACTCAGAGTTTCCAGTAAAAGGCCAGAAACGCTCTCAAATGCATTTTCAAGTCCAAAAATTGATTCTTACTGCAAATATTTACTCAAAAGTGAGTTTTCACTGGAAGGCCAGAAATGCTCTCAAATGCACTTTCAGAGTCCAAAAAAGTGATTCTTGGTGCAGATATTCACTCAACACAGAGTTTCCTGGAGAATGCCAGAAACTCTCTCAGAAGCACTTTCTAAGTCCAAAACAGTGATTCTTAGTGCAGATATTCACTCAACACAGAGTTTCCACTGGAAGGCCAGAAATGCTCTCAAATGCACTTTCAGAGGTCAAAAAGTGATTGTTAGTACAGATATTCACTCAACACAGAGTTTCCAGTAAAAGGCCTGAAATGCTCTCAAAAGCATTTTCAGAGTCCAAAATCATGATTCTTACTGCAAATATTCACTCAACACAGACTTTTCAATGGAAGGTCAGAAACACTCTCAGACGCACTTTCAGAGTCCAAAAAGTGATTCTTAGTGCAGATATTCACTCAACACAGAGTTTCCACTGGAAGGCCAGAAATGCTCTCAAAAGCACTTTCAGAGTCCAAGAAAGTGATTCTTACTGCAAATATTCACTCAACAGAGAGTTTCCACTGGAAGGCCAGAAATGCTCTCAAATGCACTTTTAGAGTCCAAAAATTGATTCTTACTGCAGATATTAACTCAACACAGAGTTTCCTGGAGAATGCCAGAAAATCTCTCAGAAGCACTTTCTAAGTCCAAAACAGTGATTCTTAGTGCAGATATTCACTCAACACAGAGTTTACGCTGGAAGGCCAGAAACGCTCTCAAATGCATTTTCAGAGTACAAAAAGTGATTGTTTGTGCAGATATTCACTCAACACAGAGTTTCAGTTAAAGGCCAGAAACGCTCTCAAAAGCATTTTCAGAGTCCAAAAAGTGATTCTTAGTGCAGATATTCACTCAACACAGAGTTTCCACTGGAAGGCCAGAAATGCTCTCAAAAGCACTTTCAGAGTCCAAAAAGTGATTCTTACTGCAAAATTCACTCAACACAGACTTTTCACTGGAAGGCCAGAAACCCTCTCAGAAGCACTTTCAGAGTCCAAAAAGTGATTCTTAGTGCAGATATTCACTCAACACAGAGTTTCCACTGGAAGGCCAGAAATGCTCTCAAAAGCACTTTTAGAGTCCAAGAAAGTGATTCTTACTGCAAATATTCACTCAACACAGAATTTTCACTGGAAGGCCAGAAACGCTCTCAAATGCACTTTCAGAGTCCAAAAAGTGATTCTTAGTGCAGATATTCACTCAACACAGAGTTTCAGTAAAAGCCCAGAAACGCTCTCAAAAGCATTTTCAGAGTCCAAAAATTGATTCTTACTGCAAATGTTCACTCAACACAGAGTTTCCACTGGAAGGCCAGAAATGCTCTCAAATGCACTTTTAGAGTCCAAAAAGTGATTCTTACAGCAGATATTCTCTCAACATAGTGGTTCCTGGGGAAGGCCAGAAACTCTCTCAAAAGCACTTTCAGAGTCCAAAACAGTGATTCTTAGTGCAGATATTCACTCAACACAGAGTTTCCAGTAAAGGGCCAGAAACGCTCTCAAATGCATTTTCAGAGTCCAAGAAATTGATTCTTACTGCAAATATTCACTCAACACAGACTTTTCACTGGAAGGCCAGAAACACTCTCAGAAGCACTTTCTGAGTCCAAAAAAGTGATTCTTACAGCAAATATTCACTCAACACAGACTTTTCACTGGAAGGCCAGAAACGCTCTCAGAAGCACTTTCAGAGTCCAAAAAATTGATTCTTCTTGCAGATATTCTCTCAACACAGAATTTTCACTGGAAGGCCAGACACGCTCTCAAATGCACTTTCTGAGTCCAAAAAAGTGATTCTTAGTGCAGATATTCACTCAACACAGAGTTTGCAGTAAAAGGCCAGAAACGCTCTCAAATGCATTTTCAGAGTCCAAAAATTGATTCTTACAGCAAATATTCACTCAACACAGACTTTTCACAGGAAGGCCAGAAACGCTCTCAAATGCACTTTCTGAGTCCAAAAAAATGATTATTACTGCAAATATTCACTCAACAGAGAGTTTCCACTGGAAGGCCAGAAATGCTCTCAAAAGCACTTTTAGAGTCCAAAAAAGTGATTCTTACTGCAAACATTCACTCAACACAGACTTTCCACTGGAAGGCCAGAAATGCTCTCAGAAGCACTTTCAGAGTCCAAAAAAGTGATTCTTAGTGCAGATATTCACTCAACACAGAATTTTCACTGGAAGGCCAGAAACGCTCTCAAATGCACTTTCTGAGTCCAAAAAAGTGATTCTTAGTGCAGATATTCACTCAACACACAGTTTCCAATAAAAGGACAGAAATGCTCTCAAATGCATTTTCAGAGTCCAAAAATTGATTCTTACTGCAAATATTCACTCAACACAGACTTTTCACTGGAAGGCCAGAAACGCTCTCAAATGCACTTTCTGAGTCCAAAAAGTGATTCTTAGTGCAGATATTCACTCAACACAGAGTTTCCAGTAATAGGCCAGAAACGCTCTCAAATGCATTTTCAGAGTCCAAAAATTGATTCTTACTGCAAATATTCACTCAACACAGACATTTCACTGGAAGGCCATAAATGCTCTCAAATGCACTTTCAGAGTCCAAAAAGTGATTGTTAGTACAGATATTCAGTCAACACAGAGTTTCCAGTAAAAGGCCAGAAACTCTCTCAGAAGCACTTTCTGAGTCCAAAACAGTGATTCTTTGTGCAGGTATTCACTCAACACAGAGTTTCCACTGGAAGGCCAGAAATGCTCTCAAAGCACTTTTAGAGTCCAAAAGTGATTCTTACTGCAAATATTCACTCAACACAGACTTTTCGCTGGAAGGCCAGAAACGCTCTCAATTGCACTTTCTGAGTCCAAAAAGTGATTCTTAGTGCAGATATTCACTCAACACAGAGTTTCAGGTAAAGGGCCAGAAATGCTCTCAAATGCATTTTCAGAGTCCAAAAAAATTGATTCTTACTGCAAAATTCACTCAACACAGACTTTTCACTGGAAGGCCAGAAACCCTCTCAGAAGCACTTTCAGAGTCCAAAAAAGTGATTCTTAGTGCAGATATTCACTCAACACAGAGTTTCCACTGGAAGGCCAGAAATGCTCTCAAATGCACTTTTAGAGTCCAAGAAAGTGATTCTTACTGCAAATATTCACTCAACACAGAATTTTCACTGGAAGGCCAGAAACGCTCTCAAATGCACTTTCAGAGTCCAAAAAAGTGATTCTTAGTGCAGATATTCACTCAACACAGAGTTTCAGTAAAAGCCCAGAAACGCTCTCAAAAGCATTTTCAGAGTCCAAAAAATTGATTCTTACTGCAAATGTTCACTCAACACAGAGTTTCCACTGGAAGGCCAGAAATGCTCTCAAATGCACTTTTAGAGTCCAAAAAAGTGATTCTTACAGCAGATATTCTCTCAACATAGTGGTTCCTGGGGAAGGCCAGAAACTCTCTCAAAAGCACTTTCAGAGTCCAAAACAGTGATTCTTAGTGCAGATATTCACTCAACACAGAGTTTCCAGTAAAGGGCCAGAAACGCTCTCAAATGCATTTTCAGAGTCCAAAAATATGATTCTTACTGCAAATATTCACTCAACACAGACTTTTCACTGGAAGGCCAGAAACGCTCTCAAATGCACTTTCTGAGTCGAAAAATGGGATTCTTAGTGCAGATATTCGCGCAACACAGAGTTTCCACTGGAAGGCCAGAAACGCTCTCAAATGCACTTTCGGAGTCCAAAAAAGTGATTATTAGTGCAGATATTCACTCAACACTGAGTTTACACTGGAAGGCCAGAAACGCTCTCAGAAGCACTTTCAGAGTCCAAAAAAGTGATTCTTAGTGCAGATATTCACTCAACACACAGTTTCCAGTAAAAGGACAGACATGCTCTCAAATGCATTTTCAGAATCCAAAAAATTGATTCTTACTGCATATATTCAGTCAACACAGAGTTTCTGGTGAATGGCCAGAAACGCTCTCAAATGCACTTTCAGAGTCCAAAAAGTGATTCTTACTGCAAATATTCACTCAACACAGACTTTTCACTGGAAGGCCAGAAACGCTCTCAAATGCATTTTTAGAGTCCAAAAAATTGATTCTTACTGCAAATATTCACTCAACACAGAGTTTCCACTGCACGGCCAGAAATGCTCTCAAATGCACTTTTAGAGTCCAAAAAATTGATTCTTACTGCAGATATTAACTCAACACAGAGTTTCCTGGAGAATGCCAGAAACTCTCTCAGAAGTTCTTTCTAAGTCCAAAACAGTGATTCTTAGTGCAGATATTCACTCAACACAGACTTTTTCACTGGAAGGCCAGAAATACTCTCAGAAGCACTTTCAGAGTCCAAAAAAGTGATTCTTAGTGCAGATATTCACTCAACAAAGAGTTTCCAGTAAAAGGCCAGAAACGCTCTCAGCAGCACTTTCAGAGTCCAAAAAATTGATTCTTACTGCAAATATTCACTCAACACAGACTTTTCACTGGAAGGCCAGAAACGCTCTCAGAAGCACTTTCAGAGTCCAAAAAGTGATTCTTAGTGCAAATATTCACTCAACACAGAGTTTCCAGTAAAGGCCAGAAACTCTCTCAAATGCATTTTCAGAGTCCAAAAATTGATTCTTACTGCAAATATTCACTCAACAGAGAGTTTCCACTGGAAGGCCAGAAATGCTCTCAAATGCACTTTTAGAGTCCAAAAAATTGATTCTTACTGCAGATATTAACTCAACACAGAGTTTCCTGGAGAATGCCAGAAACTCTCTCAGAAGCACTTTCTAAGTCCAAAACAGTGATTCTTAGTGCAGATATTCACTCAACACAGAGTTTACGCTGGAAGGCCAGAAACGCTCTCAAATGCATTTTCAGAGTACAAAAAAGTGATTGTTTGTGCAGATATTCACTCAACACAGAGTTTCAGTTAAAGGGCCAGAAACGCTCTCAAAGCATTTTCAGAGTCCAAAAAGTGATTCTTAGTGCAGATATTCACTCAACACAGAGTTTCCACTGGAAGGCCAGAAATGCTCTCAAATGCACTTTCAGAGTCCAAAAAGTGATTCTTACTGCAAATATTCACTCAACACAGACTTTTCACTGGAAGGCCAGAAACCTCTCTCAGAAGCACTTTCAGAGTCCAAAAAGTGATTCTTAGTGCAGATATTCACTCAACACAGAGTTTCCACTGGAAGGCCAGAAATGCTCTCAAAAGCACTTTTAGAGTCCAAGAAAGTGATTCTTACTGCAAATATTCACTCAACACAGAATTTTCACTGGAAGGCCAGAAACGCTCTCAAATGCACTTTCAGAGTCCAAAAAGTGATTCTTAGTGCAGATATTCACTCAACACAGAGTTTCAGTAAAAGCCCAGAAACGCTCTCAAATGCATTTTCAGAGTCCAAAAATTGATTCTTACTGCAAATATTCACTCAACACAGAGTTTCCACTGGAAGGCCAGAAATGCTCTCAAATGCACTTTTAGAGTCCAAAAAGTGATTCTTACAGCAGATATTCTCTCAACATAGTGGTTCCTGGAAGGCCAGAAACTCTCTCAAAAGCACTTTCAGAGTCCAAAACAGTGATTCTTAGTGCAGATATTCACTCAACACAGAGTTTCCAGTGAAGGGCCAGAAACGCTCTCAAATGCATTTTCAGAGTCCAAAAATTGATTCTTACTGCAAATATTCACTCAACACAGACTTTTCACTGGAAGGCCAGAAACACTCTCAGAAGCACTTTCTGAGTCCAAAAAGTGATTCTTAGTGCAAATATTCACTCAACACAGACTTTTCACTGGAAGGCCAGAAACGCTCTCAGAAGCACTTTTCAGAGTCCAAAAAAATTGATTCTTCTTGCAGATATTCTCTCAACACAGAATTTTCACTGGAAGGCCAGACACGCTCTCAAATGCACTTTCTGAGTCCAAAAAGTGATTCTTAGTGCAGATATTCACTCAACACAGAGTTTGCAGTAAAAGGCCAGAAACGCTCTCAAATGCATTTTCAGAGTCCAAAAATTGATTCTTACAGCAAATATTCACTCAACACAGAGTTTTCACAGGAAGGCCAGAAACGCTCTCAAATGCACTTTCTGAGTCCAAAAATGATTATTACTGCAAATATTCACTCAACAGAGAGTTTCCACTGGAAGGCCAGAAATGCTCTCAAAAGCACTTTTAGAGTCCAAAAAGTGATTCTTACTGCAAATATTCACTCAACACAGACTTTCCACTGGAAGGCCAGAAATGCTCTCAAAAGCACTTTCAGAGTCCAAAAAGTGATTCTTAGTGCAGATATTCACTCAACACAGAATTTTCACTGAAGGCCAGAAACGCTCTCAAATGCACTTTCTGAGTCCAAACAGTGATTCTTAGTGCAGATATTCACTCAACACAGAGTTTCCACTGGAAGGCCAGAAATGCAGATATTCTCAAAAGCACTTTCACAGAGTCCAAAACTTTTAGAGTGATTCTTACTGCAGATATTCACTCAACACAGAGTTTCCACTGGAAATGCCAGAAACTCTCTCAAAAGCACTTTTTAGAGTCCAAAACAGTGATTCTTAGTGCAGATATTCACTCAACACAGAGTTTTCACTGGAAGGCCAGAAACGCTCAAATGCACTTTCAGAGTCCAAAAAGTGATTCTTAGTGCAGATATTCACTCAACACAGAGTTTCCAAAAGGCCAGAAACTCTCTCAAAAGCATTTTCAGAGTCCAAAAAATTGATTCTTACTGCAAATATTCACTCAACACAGACTTTTCACTGGAAGGCCAGAAACGCTCTCAGAAGCACTTTCAGAGTCCAAAAAGTGATTCTTAGTGCAGATATTCACTCAACACAGAGTTTCCAGTAAAGGCCTGAAATGCTCTCAAAAGCACTTTTAGAGTCCAAAAATGATTTTTACTGCAAATATTCACTCAACACAGACTTTTCACTGAAGGCCAGAAACGCTCTCAAAAGCACTTTCAGAGTCCAAAAAGTGATTCTTACTGCAAATATTCACTCAACACAGAGTTTCCACTGGAAGGCCAGAAATGCTCTCAAATGCACTTTCAGAGTCCAAAAAGTGATTCTTAGTGCAAATATTCACTCAACACAGAGTTTCCAGTAAAAGGCCAGAAATGCTCTCAAATGCACTTTCAGAGTCCAAAAAAATGATTCTTACTGCAAATATTCACTCAACACAGAGTTTCCACTGGAAGGCCAGAAACGCTCTCAAAAGCACTTTCAGAGTCCAAAAAGTGATTCTTACTGCAAATATTCACTCAACACAGAGTTTTCACTGAAGGCCAGAAACGCTCTCAGAAGCACTTTCAGAGTCCAAAAAGTGATTCTTACTGCAAATATTCACTCAACACAGAGTTTTCACTGGAAGGCCAGAAACTCTCTCAAATGCATTTTCAGAGTCCAAAAAATTGATTCTTACTGCAAATATTCACTAACACAGAGTTTCCACTGGAAGGCCAGAAACGCTCTCAAATGCACTTTTTAGAGTCCAAAAAATTGATTCTTACTGCAGATATTCACTCAACACAGAGTTTCCACTGAAAGGCCAGAAACTCTCTCAAAGCACTTTCAGAGTCCAAAAAAGTGATTCTTAGTGCAGATATTCACTCAACACAGAGTTTACAGCTGGAAGGCCAGAAACGCTCTCAAATGCATTTTCAGAGTCCAAAAAGTGATTGTTAGTGCAGATATTCACTCAACACAGAGTTTCACTGGAAGGCCAGAAATGCTCTCAAATGCATTTTCAGAGTCCAAAAAGTGATTCTTACTGCAGATATTCACTCAACACAGACTTTTCACTGAAAGGCCAGAAATGCTCTCAAATGCACTTTCAGAGTCCAAAAAGTTGATTCTTAGTGCAGATATTCACTCAACACAGAGTTTTCACTGGAAGGCCAGAAACACTCTCAAATGCACTTTCTGAGTCCAAAAAGTGATTCTTACTGCAGATATTCACTCAACACAGAGTTTCACTGGAAGGCCAGAAATGCTCTCAAAGCACTTTTAGAGTCCAAAAAGTGATTCTTACTGCAAATATTCACTCAACACAGAGTTTCCACTGAAGGCCAGAAACGCTCTCAGAAGCACTTTCAGAGTCCAAAAAGTGATTCTTAGTGCAGATATTCACTCAACACAGAGTTTCCACTGGAAGGCCAGAAACTCTCAAATGCACTTTCAGAGTCCAAAAATTGATTCTTACTGCAAATATTCACTCAACACAGAGTTTCCACTGGAAGGCCAGAAACGCTCTCAAATGCACTTTCAGAGTCCAAAAATTGATTCTTAGTGCAGATATTCACTCAACACAGAGTTTCAGGTGAAGGCCAGAAACGCTCTCAAATGCACTTTCAGAGTCCAAAAAGTGATTCTTACTGCAGATATTCACTCAACACAGAGTTTCCAGTAAAGGGCCAGAAACGCCTCAAATGCACTTTCAGAGTCCAAAAAAGTGATTCTTACTGCAAATATTCACTCAACACAGACTTTTCACTGGAAGGCCAGAAACGCTCTCAAATGCACTTTCAGAGTCCAAAAAGTGATTCTTAGTGCAGATATTCACTCAACACAGAGTTTCCACTGGAAGGCCAGAAATGCTCTCAAATGCACTTTCAGAGTCCAAAAAAGTGATTCTTACTGCAAATATTCACTCAACACAGAGTTTCCAGTGGAAGGCCAGAAACGCTCTCAAAAGCACTTTCAGAGTCCAAAAAGTGATTCTTAGTGCAGATATTCACTCAACACAGAGTTTCCACTGGAAGGCCAGAAACGCTCTCAAATGCACTTTCAGAGTCCAAAAAAGTTGATTCTTACTGCAAATATTCACTCAACACAGAGTTTCCACTGGAAGGCCAGAAACGCTCTCAAAAGCACTTTCAGAGTCCAAAAAGTGATTCTTAGTGCAGATATTCACTCAACACAGAGTTTCCAGTGAAGGCCAGAAACACTCTCAAATGCACTTTTTAGAGTCCAAAAATTGATTCTTACTGCAAATATTCACTCAACACAGACTTTTCACTGGAAGGCCAGAAATGCTCTCAAATGCACTTTCAGAGTCCAAAAAGTGATTCTTAGTGCAGATATTCACTCAACACAGAGAGTTTCCACTGGAAGGCCAGAAACGCTCTCAAATGCACTTTCTGAGTCCAAAAAAGTGATTCTTAGTGCAGATATTCACTCAACACAGAGTTTCCACTGGAAGGCCAGAAACGCTCTCAAATGCATTTTCAGAGTCCAAAAAGTGATTCTTAGTGCAGATATTCACTCAACACAGAGTTTCAGTGGAAGGCCAGAAACGCTCAAAAGCACTGCTCCAAAAAGTGATTCTTAGTGCAGAATTCACTCAACACAGAGTTTCACTTTCAGAGTCCAAAAATTGATTCTTACTGCAAATATTCACTCAACACAGACTTTTCACTGAAGGCCAGAAACGCTCTCAAAAGCACTTTCAGAGTCCAAAAAGTGATTCTTAGTGCAGATATTCACTCAACACAGAGTTTCCACTGGAAGGCCAGAAACGCTCTCAAATGCATTTTCAGAGTCCAAAAATTGATTCTTACTGCAAATATTCACTCAACACAGAGTTTTCACTGGAAGGCCAGAAATGCTCTCAAATGCACTTTCAGAGTCCAAAAAATGATTCTTAGTGCAGATATTCACTCAACACAGAGTTTCCTGGAGAATGCCAGAAACGCTCTCAAAAGCATTTTCTAAGTCCAAAAAGTGATTCTTAGTGCAGATATTCACTCAACACAGAGTTTCCACTGGAAGGCCAGAAATGCTCTCAAAAGCACTTTTCAGAGTCCAAAAAGTGATTCTTAGTGCAGATATTCACTCAACACAGAGTTTCCAGTAAAAGGCCAGAAACGCTCTCAAATGCACTTTTCAGAGTCCAAAAAGTGATTCTTACTGCAAATATTCACTAACACAGAGTTTCACTGGAAGGGCCAGAAACGCTCTCAAATGCATTTTCAGAGTCCAAAAAGTGATTCTTAGTGCAAATATTCACTCAACACAGAGTTTCCACTGAAAGGCCAGAAACGCTCTCAAATGCATTTTCAGAGTCCAAAAAGTGATTCTTACTGCAAATATTCACTCAACACAGAGTTTCCACTGGAAGGCCAGAAATGCTCTCAAATGCACTTTCAGAGTCCAAAAAGTGATTCTTACTGCAGATATTCACTCAACACAGAGTTTTCACTGAGAAGGCCAGAAACGCTCTCAAATGCACTTTCAGAGTCCAAAAAAGTGATTCTTAGTGCAGATATTCACTCAACACAGAGTTTCAGTAAAAGGCCAGAAACGCTCTCAAATGCATTTTCAGAGTCCAAAAAGTGATTCTTACTGCAAATATTCACTCAACACAGAGTTTCCACTGAAGGCCAGAAATGCTCTCAAAAGCACTTTTAGAGTCCAAAAAAGTGATTCTTACTGCAGATATTCACTCAACACAGAGTTTCCACTGGAAGGCCAGAAACGCTCTCAAAAGCACTTTCTGAGTCCAAAAAGTGATTCTTAGTGCAGATATTCACTCAACACAGAGTTTCCACTGGAAGGCCAGAAACGCTCTCAAAAGCACTTTCAGAGTCCAAAAATGATTCTTAGTGCAGATATTCACTCAACACAGAGTTTTCACTGGAAGGCCAGAAACGCTCTCAAATGCACTTTCTGAGTCCAAAAAGTGATTCTTAGTGCAAATATTCACTCAACACAGAGTTTCCACTGGAAGGCCAGAAACGCTCTCAAATGCACTTTCAGAGTCCAAAAAGTGATTCTTAGTGCAGATATTCACTCAACACAGAGTTTTCACTGAAGGCCAGAAACGCTCTCAAATGCATTTTCAGAGTCCAAAAAGTGATTCTTAGTGCAGATATTCACTCAACACAGAGTTTCCACTGGAAGGCCAGAAACGCTCTCAAATGCATTTTCAGAGTCCAAAAATTGATTCTTACTGCAAATATTCACTCAACACAGAGTTTCCACTGAAAGGCCAGAAACGCTCTCAAAATGCACTTTCAGAGTCCAAAAAGTGATTCTTAGTGCAGATATTCACTCAACACAGAGTTTTCACTGGAAGGCCAGAAACGCTCTCAAATGCATTTCAGAGTCCAAAAATTGATTCTTACTGCAAATATTCACTCAACACAGAGTTTCCACTGGAAGGCCAGAAATGCTCTCAAATGCACTTTCAGAGTCCAAAAATTGATTCTTACTGCAAATATTCACTCAACACAGAGTTTTCACTGGAAGGCCAGAAACGCTCTCTCAGAAGCACTTTCAGAGTCCAAAAAGTGATTCTTAGTGCAGATATTCACTCAACACAGAGTTTCCACTGAAGGCCAGAAACGCTCTCAAATGCACTTTCTGAGTCCAAAAAGTGATTCTTAGTGCAGATATTCACTCAACACAGAGTTTCCAGTAAAGGCCAGAAACGCTCTCAAATGCATTTTCAGAGTCCAAAAAGTGATTCTTACAGCAAATATTCACTCAACACAGAGTTTTTCACTGGAAGGCCAGAAACGCTCTCAAATGCACTTTCAGAGTCCAAAAAAATGATTCTTACTGCAAATATTCACTCAACACAGAGTTTCCACTGGAAGGCCAGAAATGCTCTCAAAAGCACTTTCAGAGTCCAAAAAGTTGATTCTTACTGCAAATATTCACTCAACACAGAGTTTCCACTGAAGGCCAGAAATGCTCTCAAATGCACTTTCAGAGTCCAAAAAGTGATTCTTAGTGCAGATATTCACTCAACACAGAGTTTCCACTGGAGAGGCCAGAAATGCTCTCAAATGCACTTTCTGAGTCCAAAAAGTGATTCTTAGTGCAGATATTCACTAACACAGAGTTTCCACTGGAAGGCCAGAAACGCTCTCAAATGCATTTTCAGAGTCCAAAAAGTGATTCTTAGTGCAGATATTCACTCAACACAGAGTTTCCACTGAAGGCCAGAAACGCTCTCAAATGCACTTTCAGAGTCCAAAAAGTGATTCTTAGTGCAGATATTCACTCAACACAGAGTTTCCACTGGAAGGCCAGAAATGCTCTCAAAAGCACTTTCAGAGTCCAAAAAGTGATTCTTAGAATGCAGATATTCACTCAACACAGACTTTTCACTGGAAGGCCAGAAACACTCTCAGAAGCACTTTCAGAGTCCAAAAAGTGATTCTTAGTGCAGATATTCACTCAACACAGAGTTTCCAGTGAAAGGCCAGAAATGCTCTCAAATGCATTTTCAGAGTCCAAAAATTGATTCTTACTGCAAATATTCACTCAACACAGACTTTTCACTGAAGGCCAGAAACGCTCTCAAATGCACTTTCAGAGTCCAAAAAGTGATTCTTAGTGCAGATATTCACTCAACACAGAGTTTCCAGTAAAAGGCCAGAAATGCTCTCAAAAGCACTTTCAGAGTCCAAAAATTGATTCTTACTGCAAATATTCACTCAACACAGAGTTTCCACTGGAAGGCCAGAAACGCTCTCAAATGCACTTTTAGAGTCCAAAAAGTGATTCTTACAGCAGATATTCACTCAACACAGAGGTTCCACTGGAAGGCCAGAAACTCTCTCAAAAGCACTTTCAGAGTCCAAAAAGTGATTCTTAGTGCAAATATTCACTCAACACAGAGTTTCCAGTAAAAGGCCAGAAACGCTCTCAAATGCATTTTCAGAGTCCAAAAAAATTGATTCTTACTGCAAATATTCACTCAACACAGACTTCCACTGGAAGGCCAGAAATGCTCTCAAATGCACTTTTAGAGTCCAAAAATGATTCTTACAGCAAATATTCACTCAACACAGAGTTTTCACTGGAAGGCCAGAAACGCTCTCAAAAGCACTTTCTAAGTCCAAAAAGTGATTCTTAGTGCAGATATTCACTCAACACAGAGTTTTCACTGAAGGCCAGAAACGCTCAAATGCATTTTCAGAGTCCAAAAAGTGATTCTTAGTGCAGATATTCACTCAACACAGAGTTTACACTGGAAGGCCAGAAACGCTCTCAAATGCATTTTCAGAGTCCAAAAAGTGATTGTTTGTGCAGATATTCACTCAACACAGAGTTTCAGTCCAAAAAGGCCAGAAACGCTCTCAAATGCATTTTCAAAGTCCAAAAAAATGATTCTTACTGCAAATATTCACTCAACACAGAGTTTTCACTGGAAGGCCAGAAACACTCTCAAATGCACTTTCTGAGTCCAAAAAGTGATTCTTACTGCAAATATTCACTCAACACAGAGTTTCCACTGGAAGGCCAGAAATGCTCTCAAAAGCACTTTCAGAGTCCAAAAAGTGATTCTTACTGCAGATATTCACTCAACACAGAGTTTCCACTGGAAGGCCAGAAATGCTCTCAAAAGCACTTTCAGAGTCCAAAAAGTGATTCTTAGTGCAGATATTCACTCAACACAGAGTTTCCACTGGAAGGCCAGAAACGCTCTCAAATGCACTTTCTGAGTCCAAAAAGTGATTCTTAGTGCAGATATTCACTCAACACAGAGTTTCCACTGGAAGGCCAGAAATGCTCTCAAATGCACTTTTAGAGTCCAAAAAGTGATTCTTACTGCAGATATTCACTCAACACAGAGTTTCCTGTGAAGGCCAGAAACGCTCTCAGAATGCACTTTCAGAGTCCAAAAAGTGATTCTTAGTGCAGATATTCACTCAACACAGAGTTTCACTGTAAGGCCAGAAACGCTCTCAAATGCATTTTCAGAGTCCAAAAAGTGATTCTTACTGCAAATATTCACTCAACACAGAGTTTCCACTAAAAGGCCAGAAACGCTCTCAAATGCATTTTCAGAGTCCAAAAATTGATTCTTAGTGCAAATATTCACTCAACACAGAGTTTCCACTGGAAGGCCAGAAACGCTCTCAAATGCATTTTCAGAGTCCAAAAAGTGATTCTTACTGCAAATATTCACTCAACACAGAGTTTCCAGTAAAAGGCCAGAAACGCTCTCAAATGCACTTTCTAAGTCCAAAAAGTGATTCTTACTGCAAATATTCACTCAACACAGAGTTTTCACTGAAGGCCAGAAACGCTCTCAAATGCACTTTCAGAGTCCAAAAATTGATTCTTACTGCAAATATTCACTCAACAGAGAGTTTCCACTGGAAGGCCAGAAATGCTCTCAAATGCACTTTCAGAGTCCAAAAAATGATTCTTACTGCAGATATTCACTCAACACAGAGTTTCCTGGAAGGCCAGAAACTCTCTCAAATGCACTTTCTAAGTCCAAAAAGTGATTCTTACTGCAAATATTCACTCAACACAGAGTTTTCACTGGAAGGCCAGAAATGCTCTCAAATGCACTTTTAGAGTCCAAAAATTGATTCTTACTGCAGATATTCACTCAACACAGAGTTTTTCACTGAGAAGGCCAGAAACGCTCTCAGAAGCACTTTCTAGAGTCCAAAAAGTGATTCTTCTTGCAGATATTCACTCAACACAGAGTTTCCACTGGAAGGCCAGAAACGCTCTCAAATGCATTTTCAGAGTCCAAAAAGTGATTCTTAGTGCAGATATTCACTCAACACAGAGTTTGCACTGGAAGGCCAGAAACGCTCTCAAATGCATTTTCAGAGTCCAAAAAGTGATTCTTACAGCAGATATTCACTCAACACAGAGTTTTCACAGGAAGGTCCAGAAACGCTCTCAAATGCACTTTCAGAGTCCAAAAAATTGATTCTTACTGCAAATATTCACTCAACACAGAGTTTCCACTGGAAGGCCAGAAATGCTCAAAAGCACTTTAGAGTCCAAAAAAGTGATTCTTACTGCAAATATTCACTCAACACAGACTTTCCACTGGAAGGCCAGAAATGCTCTCAAAAGCACTTTCAGAGTCCAAAACAGTGATTCTTAGTGCAGATATTCACTCAACACAGAGTTTCCACTGGAAGGCCAGAAACGCTCTCAAATGCATTTTCAGAGTCCAAAAAGTGATTCTTAGTGCAGATATTCACTCAACACAGAGTTTCCACTGGAAGGCCAGAAACGCTCTCAAATGCACTTTCAGAGTCCAAAAATTGATTCTTACTGCAGATATTCACTCAACACAGAGTTTCCACTGAAGGCCAGAAACGCTCTCAAAAGCACTTTCTAAGTCCAAAACAGTGATTCTTAGTGCAGATATTCACTCAACACAGACTTTCACTGGAAGGCCAGAAACGCTCTCAGAAGCACTTTCAGAGTCCAAAAAGTGATTCTTAGTGCAGATATTCACTCAACAAAGAGTTTCCAGTAAAAGGCCAGAAACGCTCTCAAATGCATTTTCAGAGTCCAAAAATTGATTCTTACTGCAAATATTCACTCAACACAGACTTTTCACTGGAAGGCCAGAAACTCTCTCAAAAGCACTGTCAGAGTCCAAAAAATGATTGTTAGAGTCCAAATATTCTCTCAACACAGAGTTTCAGTAAAAGGCCTGAAATGCTCTCAAATGCACTTTTAGAGTCCAAAAAGTGATTTTTACTGCAAATATTCACTCAACACAGACTTTCCACTGGAAGGCCAGAAACGCTCTCAGAAGCACTTTCAGAGTCCAAAAAGTGATTCTTACTGCAAATATTCACTCAACAGAGAGTTTCCACTGAAGGCCAGAAATGCTCTCAGAAGCACTTTCAGAGTCCAAAAATTGATTCTTACTGCAAATATTCACTCAACACAGATTTTCCAGTAAAAGGCCAGAAACTCTCTCAAATGCATTTTCAGAGTCCAAAAAGTGATTCTTACTGCAAATATTCACTCAACAGAGAGTTTCACTGAAGGCCAGAAATGCTCTCAAATGCACTTTTAGAGTCCAAAAATTGATTCTTACTGCAGATATTAACTCAACACAGAGTTTCCTGGAGAATGCCAGAAACTCTCTCAGAAGCACTTTTTCTAAGTCCAAAACAGTGATTCTTAGTGCAGATATTCACTCAACACAGAGTTTACGCTGTAAGGCCAGAAACGCTCTCAAATGCATTTTCAGAGTACAAAAAAGTGATTGTTAGTGCAGATATTCACTCAACACAGAGTTTACACCGGAAGGCCAGAAACGCTCCCAAATGTATTTTCAGAGTCCAAAAAAGTGATTGTTTGTGCAGATATTCACTCAACACAGAGTTTCAGTTAAAGGGCCAGAAACGCTCTCAAATGCATTTTCAAAGTCCAAAAAATTGATTCTTACTGCAAATATTCACTCAACACAGACTTTTCACTGGAAGGCCAGAAACACTCTCAAATGCACTTTCTGAGTCCAAAAAAATGATTATTACTGCAAATATTCACTCAACACAGAGTTTCCACTGGAAGGCCAGAAATGCTCTCAAAAGCACTTTTTAGAGTCCAAAAAGTGATTCTTACTGCAAATATTCACTCAACACAGACTTTCCACTGGAAGGCCAGAAATGCTCTCAGAAGCACTTTCAGAGTCCAAAAAGTGATTCTTAGTGCAAATATTCACTCAACACAGAGTTTCTAGTAAAAGGCCAGAAACTCTCAAATGCATTTTCAGAGTCCAAAAATTGATTCTTACTGCAAATATTCACTCAACAGAGAGTTTCCACTGGAAGGCCAGAAATGCTCTCAAATGCACTTTTAGAGTCCAAAAAAGTTGATTCTTACTGCAAATATTCACTCAACACAGAGTTTCTGGAGAATGCCAGAAACTCTCTCAGAAGCACTTTCTAAGTCCAAAACAGTGATTCTTAGTGCAGATATTCACTCAACACAGAGTTTACGCTGGAAGGCCAGAAACGCTCTCAAATGCATTTTCAGAGTACAAAAGTGATTGTTTGTGCAGATATTCACTCAACACAGAGTTTCAGTTAAAGGGCCAGAAACGCTCTCAAATGCATTTTCAGAGTCCAAAAATTGATTCTTACTGCAAATATTCACTCAACACAGACTTTTCACTGGAAGGCCAGAAACACTCTCAGAAGCACTTTCTGAGTCCAAAAGTGATTCTTACAGCAAATATTCACTCAACACAGACTTTTCACTGGAAGGCCAGAAACGCTCTCAGAAGCACTTTCAGAGTCCAAAAATTGATTCTTCTTGCAGATATTCTCTCAACACAGAATTTTCACTGGAAGGCCAGACACGCTCTCAAATGCACTTTCTGAGTCCAAAAAGTGATTCTTAGTGCAGATATTCACTCAACACAGAGTTTGCAGTAAAAGGCCAGAAACGCTCTCAAATGCATTTTCAGAGTCCAAAAATTGATTCTTACAGCAAATATTCACTCAACACACACTTTTCACAGGAAGGCCAGAAACGCTCTCAAATGCACTTTCTGAGTCCAAAAAAATGATTATTACTGCAAATATTCACTCAACAGAGAGTTTCCACTGGAAGGCCAGAAATGCTCTCAAAAGCACTTTTAGAGTCCAAAAAAGTGATTCTTACTGCAAATATTCACTCAACACAGACTTTCCACTGGAAGGCCAGAAATGCTCTCAGAAGCACTTTCTGAGTCCAAAACAGTGATTCTTAGTGCAGATATTCAAACACAGAGTTTCCACTGGAAGGCCAGAAACGCTCTCAAATGCACTTTCGGAGTCCAAAAAAGTGATTATTAGTGCAGATATTCCATCAACACAGAGTTTCCACTGCACGGCCAGAAACGCTCTCAAATGCACTTTTAGAGTCCAAAAATTGATTCTTACTGCAGATATTAACTCAACACAGAGTTTCCTGGAGAATGCCAGAAACTCTCTCAGAAGTTCTTTCTAAGTCCAAAACAGTGATTCTTAGTGCAGATATTCCCTCAACACAGACTTTTCACTGGAAGGCCAGAAACACTCTCAGAAGCACTTTCAGAGTCCAAAAAAGTGATTCTTAGTGCAGATATTCACTCAACAAAGAGTTTCCAGTAAAAGGCCAGAAACGCTCTCAAAAGCATTTTCAGGGTCCAAAAAATTGATTCTTACTGCAAATATTCACTCAACACAGACTTTTCACTGGAAGGCCAGAAATGCTCTCAGAAGCATTTTCAGAGTAAAAAAAAGTGATTGTTAGTACAGATATTCTCTCAACACAGAGTTTCCAGTAAAGGCCTGAAATGCTCTCAAAAGCACTTTTAGAGTCCAAAAAAGTGATTTTTACTGCAAATATTCACTCAACACAGACTTTTCACTGGAAGGCCAGAAACGCTCTCAGAAGCACTTTCAGAGTCCAAAAAAAGTGATTCTTACTGCAAATATTCACTCAACAGAGAGTTTCCACTGGAAGGCCAGAAATGCTCTCAGAAGCACTTTCAGAGTCCAAAAAAGGATTCTTACTGCAAATATTCACTCAACACAGATTTTCCAGTAAAAGGCCAGAAACTCTCTCAAATGCATTTTCAGAGTCCAAAAATTGATTCTTACTGCAGATATTAACTCAACACAGAGTTTCCTGGAGAATGCCAGAAACTCTCTCAGAAGCACTTTCTAAGTCCAAAACAGTGATTCTTAGTGCAGATATTCACTCAACACAGAGTTTACGCTGTAAGGCCAGAAACGCTCTCAAATGCATTTTCAGAGTACAAAAAAGTGATTGTTAGTGCAGATATTCACTCAACACAGAGTTTACACCGGAAGGCCAGAAACGCTCCCAAATGTATTTTTTCGAGTCCAAAAAGTGATTGTTTGTGCAGATATTCACTCAACACAGAGTTTCAGTTAAAGGGCCAGAAACGCTCTCAAATGCATTTTCAAAGTCCAAAAAATTGATTCTTACTGCAAATATTCACTCAACACAGACTTTTCACTGGAAGGCCAGAAACACTCTCAAATGCACTTTCTGAGTCCAAAAAAATGATTATTACTGCAAATATTCACTCAACAGAGAGTTTCCACTGGAAGGCCAGAAATGCTCTCAAAAGCACTTTTAGAGTCCAAAAAAGTGATTCTTACTGCAAATATTCACTCAACACAGACTTTCCACTGGAAGGCCAGAAATGCTCTCAGAAGCACTTTCAGAGTCCAAAAAAGTGATTCTTAGTGCAGATATTCACTCAACACAGAATTTTCACTGGAAGGCCAGAAACGCTCTCAAATGCACTTTCTGAGTCCAAAACAGTGATTCTTAGTGCAGATATTCGCGCAACACAGAGTTTCCACTGGAAGGCCAGAAACGCTCTCAAATGCACTTTCGGAGTCCAAAAAGTGATTATTAGTGCAGATATTCACTCAACACTGAGTTTACACTGGAAGGCCTGAAACGCTCTCAGAAGCACTTTCAGAGTCCAAAAAAGTGATTCTTAGTGCAGATATTCACTCAACACAGAGTTTCCAGTAATAGGCCAGAAACGCTCTCAAATGCATTTTCAGAGTCCAAAAAATTGATTCTTACTGCAAATATTTACTCAACACAGACTTTTCACTGGAAGGCCAGAATCGCTCTCAAATGCACTTTCTGAGTCCAAAAAGTGATTGTTAGTGAAGATATTCACTCAACACAGAGCTTCCAGTAAAAAGGCCAGAAACGCTCTCAAATGCATTTTCAGCGTCCAAAAATGGATTCTTACTGCAAATATTCACTCAACACAGAGTTTCCAGTAAAAGACCAGAAACGCTCTCAAATGCACTTTCTAAGTCCAAAAAGTGATTGTTAGTGCAGATATTCACTCAACTCAGAGTTTCCAGTAAAGGGCCAGAAACGCTCTCAAATGCATTTTCAAGTCCAAAAATTGATTCTTACTGCAAATATTTACTCAAAAGTGAGTTTTCACTGGAAGGCCAGAAATGCTCTCAAATGCACTTTCAGAGTCCAAAAAAGTGATTCTTGGTGCAGATATTCACTCAACACAGAGTTTCCTGAAGAATGCCAGAAACTCTCTCAGAAGCACTTTCTAAGTCCAAAACAGTGATTCTTAGTGCAGATATTCACTCAACACAGAGTTTCCACTGGAAGGCCAGAAATGCTCTCAAATGCACTTTCAGAGGTCAAAAAGTGATTGTTAGTACAGATATTCACTCAACACAGAGTTTCCAGTAAAAGGCCTGAAATGCTCTCAAAAGCACTTTCAGAGTCCAAAAAAGTGATTCTTACTGCAAAATTCACTCAACACAGACTTTTCACTGGAAGGCCAGAAACCCTCTCAGAAGCACTTTCAGAGTCCAAAAAGTGATTCTTAGTGCAGATATTCACTCAACACAGAGTTTCCACTGGAAGGCCAGAAATGCTCTCAAAAGCACTTTTAGAGTCCAAGAAAGTGATTCTTACTGCAAATATTCACTCAACACAGAATTTTCACTGGAAGGCCAGAAACGCTCTCAAATGCACTTTCAGAGTCCAAAAAGTGATTCTTAGTGCAGATATTCACTCAACACAGAGTTTCAGTAAAAGCCCAGAAACGCTCTCAAAAGCATTTTCAGAGTCCAAAAATTGATTCTTACTGCAAATGTTCACTCAACACAGAGTTTCCACTGGAAGGCCAGAAATGCTCTCAAATGCACTTTTAGAGTCCAAAAAAAGTGATTCTTACAGCAGATATTCTCTCAACATAGTGGTTCCTGGGAAGGCCAGAAACTCTCTCAAAAGCACTTTCAGAGTCCAAAACAGTGATTCTTAGTGCAGATATTCACTCAACACAGAGTTTCCAGTAAAGGGCCAGAAACGCTCTCAAATGCATTTTCAGAGTCCAAAAAATTGATTCTTACTGCAAATATTCACTCAACACAGACTTTTCACTGGAAGGCCAGAAACACTCTCAGAAGCACTTTCTGAGTCCAAAAAAGTGATTCTTACAGCAAATATTCACTCAACACAGACTTTTCACTGGAAGGCCAGAAACGCTCTCAGAAGCACTTTCAGAGTCCAAAAAATTGATTCTTCTTGCAGATATTCTCTCAACACAGAATTTTCACTGGAAGGCCAGACACGCTCTCAAATGCACTTTCTGAGTCCAAAAAAGTGATTCTTAGTGCAGATATTCACTCAACACAGAGTTTGCAGTAAAAGGCCAGAAACGCTCTCAAATGCATTTTCAGAGTCCAAAAAATTGATTCTTACAGCAAATATTCACTCAACACACACTTTTCACAGGAAGGCCAGAAACGCTCTCAAATGCACTTTCTGAGTCCAAAAAAATGATTATTACTGCAAATATTCACTCAACAGAGAGTTTCCACTGGAAGGCCAGAAATGCTCTCAAAAGCACTTTTAGAGTCCAAAAAAGTGATTCTTACTGCAAATATTCACTCAACACAGACTTTCCACTGGAAGGCCAGAAATGCTCTCAGAAGCACTTTCAGAGTCCAAAAAAGTGATTCTTAGTGCAGATATTCACTCAACACAGAATTTTCACTGGAAGGCCAGAAACGCTCTCAAATGCACTTTCTGAGTCCAAAAAAGTGATTCTTAGTGCAGATATTCACTCAACACACAGTTTCCAATAAAAGGACAGAAATGCTCTCAAATGCATTTTCAGAGTCCAAAAAATTGATTCTTACTGCAAATATTCACTCAACACAGACTTTTCACTGGAAGGCCAGAATCGCTCTCAAATGCACTTTCTGAGTCCAAAAAAGTGATTCTTAGTGCAGATATTCACTCAACACAGAGTTTCCAGTAATAGGCCAGAAACGCTCTCAAATGCATTTTCAGAGTCCAAAAAATTGATTCTTACTGCAAATATTCACTCAACACAGACATTTCACTGGAAGGCCATAAATGCTCTCAAATGCACTTTCAGAGGTCAAAAAAGTGATTGTTAGTACAGATATTCACTCAACACAGAGTTTCCAGTAAAAGGCCTGAAATGCTCTCAAAAGCACTTTCAGAGTCCAAAAAAGTGATTCTTACTGCAAAATTCACTCAACACAGACTTTTCACTGGAAGGCCAGAAACCCTCTCAGAAGCACTTTCAGAGTCCAAAAAAGTGATTCTTAGTGCAGATATTCACTCAACACAGAGTTTCCACTGGAAGGCCAGAAATGCTCTCAAAAGCACTTTTAGAGTCCAAGAAAGTGATTCTTACTGCAAATATTCACTCAACACAGAATTTTCACTGGAAGGCCAGAAACGCTCTCAAATGCACTTTCAGAGTCCAAAAGTGATTCTTAGTGCAGATATTCACTCAACACAGAGTTTCAGTAAAAGCCCAGAAACGCTCTCAAAAGCATTTTCAGAGTCCAAAAAATTGATTCTTACTGCAAATGTTCACTCAACACAGAGTTTCCACTGCACGGCCAGAAATGCTCTCAAATGCACTTTTAGAGTCCAAAAAAGTGATTCTTACAGCAGATATTCTCTCAACATAGTGGTTCCTGGGGAAGGCCAGAAACTCTCTCAAAAGCACTTTCAGAGTCCAAAACAGTGATTCTTAGTGCAGATATTCAGTCAACACAGAGTTTCCAGTAAAAGGCCAGAAACTCTCTCAGAAGCACTTTCTGAGTCCAAAACAGTGATTCTTTGTGCAGGTATTCACTCAACACAGAGTTTCCACTGGAAGGCCAGAAATGCTCTCAAAAGCACTTTTAGAGTCCAAAAAAGTGATTCTTACTGCAAATATTCACTCAACACAGACTTTTCGCTGGAAGGCCAGAAACGCTCTCAATTGCACTTTCTGAGTCCAAAAAAGTGATTCTTAGTGCAGATATTCACTCAACACAGAGTTTCAGGTAAAGGGCCAGAAACGCTCTCAAATGCATTTTCAGAGTCCAAAAAATTGATTCTTACTGCAAAATTCACTCAACACAGACTTTTCACTGGAAGGCCAGAAACCCTCTCAGAAGCACTTTCAGAGTCCAAAAAAGTGATTCTTAGTGCAGATATTCACTCAACACAGAGTTTCCACTGGAAGGCCAGAAATGCTCTCAAAAGCACTTTTAGAGTCCAAGAAAGTGATTCTTACTGCAAATATTCACTCAACACAGAATTTTCACTGGAAGGCCAGAAACGCTCTCAAATGCACTTTCAGAGTCCAAAAAAGTGATTCTTAGTGCAGATATTCACTCAACACAGAGTTTCAGTAAAAGCCCAGAAACGCTCTCAAAAGCATTTTCAGAGTCCAAAAATTGATTCTTACTGCAAATGTTCACTCAACACAGAGTTTCCACTGGAAGGCCAGAAATGCTCTCAAATGCACTTTTAGAGTCCAAAAAAGTGATTCTTACAGCAGATATTCTCTCAACATAGTGGTTCCTGGGGAAGGCCAGAAACTCTCTCAAAAGCACTTTCAGAGTCCAAAACAGTGATTCTTAGTGCAGATATTCACTCAACACAGAGTTTCCAGTAAAGGGCCAGAAACGCTCTCAAATGCATTTTCAGAGTCCAAAAATATGATTCTTACTGCAAATATTCACTCAACACAGACTTTTCACTGGAAGGCCAGAAACGCTCTCAAATGCACTTTCTGAGTCGAAAAATGGGATTCTTAGTGCAGATATTCGCGCAACACAGAGTTTCCACTGGAAGGCCAGAAACGCTCTCAAATGCACTTTCAGTAGTCCAAAAAAGTGATTATTAGTGCAGATATTCACTCAACACTGAGGTTACACCGGAAGGCCAGAAACGCTCTCAGAAGCACTTTCAGAGTCCAAAAAAGTGATTCTTAGTGCAGATATTCACTCAACACACAGTTTCCAGTAAAAGGACAGACATGCTCTCAAATGCATTTTCAGAATCCAAAAAATTGATTCTTACTGCATATATTCAGTCAACACAGAGTTTCTGGTGAATGGCCAGAAACGCTCTCAAATGCACTTTCAGAGTCCAAAAAAGTGATTCTTACTGCAAATATTCACTCAACACAGACTTTTCACTGGAAGGCCAGAAACGCTCTCAAATGCATTTTTAGAGTCCAAAAAATTGATTCTTACTGCAAATATTCACTCAACACAGAGTTTCCACTGCACGGCCAGAAATGCTCTCAAATGCACTTTTAGAGTCCAAAAAATTGATTCTTACTGCAGATATTAACTCAACACAGAGTTTCCTGGAGAATGCCAGAAACTCTCTCAGAAGTTCTTTCTAAGTCCAAAACAGTGATTCTTAGTGCAGATATTCACTCAACACAGACTTTTCACTGGAAGGCCAGAAATACTCTCAGAAGCACTTTCAGAGTCCAAAAAAGTGATTCTTAGTGCAGATATTCACTCAACAAAGAGTTTCCAGTAAAAGGCCAGAAACGCTCTCAGCAGCACTTTCAGAGTCCAAAAAATTGATTCTTACTGCAAATATTCACTCAACACAGACTTTTCACTGGAAGGCCAGAAACGCTCTCAGAAGCACTTTCAGAGTCCAAAAAAGTGATTCTTAGTGCAAATATTCACTCAACACAGAGTTTCCAGTAAAAGGCCAGAAACTCTCTCAAATGCATTTTCAGAGTCCAAAAAATTGATTCTTACTGCAAATATTCACTCAACAGAGAGTTTCCACTGGAAGGCCAGAAATGCTCTCAAATGCACTTTTAGAGTCCAAAAAATTGATTCTTACTGCAGATATTAACTCAACACAGAGTTTCCTGGAGAATGCCAGAAACTCTCTCAGAAGCACTTTCTAAGTCCAAAACAGTGATTCTTAGTGCAGATATTCACTCAACACAGAGTTTACGCTGGAAGGCCAGAAACGCTCTCAAATGCATTTTCAGAGTACAAAAAAGTGATTGTTTGTGCAGATATTCACTCAACACAGAGTTTCCAGTAAAGGGCCAGAAACGCTCTCAAATGCATTTTCAGAGTCCAAAAAATTGATTCTTACTGCAAATATTCACTCAACACAGACTTTTCACTGGAAGGCCAGAAACACTCTCAGAAGCACTTTCTGAGTCCAAAAAAGTGATTCTTACAGCAAATATTCACTCAACACAGACTTTTCACTGGAAGGCCAGAAACGCTCTCAGAAGCACTTTCAGAGTCCAAAAAATTGATTCTTCTTGCAGATATTCTCTCAACACAGAATTTTCACTGGAAGGCCAGAAATGCTCTCAAAAGCACTTTTAGAGTCCAAAAAAGTGATTCTTACTGCAAATATTCACTCAACACAGACTTTCCACTGGAAGGCCAGAAATGCTCTCAGAAGCACTTTCAGAGTCCAAAAAAGTGATTCTTAGTGCAGATATTCACTCAACACAGAATTTTCACTGGAAGGCCAGAAACGCTCTCAAATGCACTTTCTGAGTCCAAAACAGTGATTCTTAGTGCAGATATTCGCGCAACACAGAGTTTCCACTGGAAGGCCAGAAACGCTCTCAAATGCACTTTCGGAGTCCAAAAAAGTGATTATTAGTGCAGATATTCACTCAACACAGAGTTTCCACTGCACGGCCAGAAATGCTCTCAAATGCACTTTTAGAGTCCAAAAAATTGATTCTTACTGCAGATATTAACTCAACACAGAGTTTCCTGGAGAATGCCAGAAACTCTCTCAGAAGTTCTTTCTAAGTCCAAAACAGTGATTCTTAGTGCAGATATTCACTCAACACAGACTTTTCACTGGAAGGCCAGAAACACTCTCAGAAGCACTTTCAGAGTCCAAAAAAGTGATTCTTAGTGCAGATATTCACTCAACAAAGAGTTTCCAGTAAAAGGCCAGAAACGCTCTCAAAAGCATTTTCAGGGTCCAAAAAATTGATTCTTACTGCAAATATTCACTCAACACAGACTTTTCACTGGAAGGCCAGAAACGCTCTCAGAAGCATTTTCAGAGTAAAAAAAAGTGATTGTTAGTACAGATATTCTCTCAACACAGAGTTTCCAGTAAAAGGCCTGAAATGCTCTCAAAAGCACTTTTAGAGTCCAAAAAAGTGATTTTTACTGCAAATATTCACTCAACACAGACTTTTCACTGGAAGGCCAGAAACGCTCTCAGAAGCACTTTCAGAGTCCAAAAAAGTGATTCTTACTGCAAATATTCACTCAACAGAGAGTTTCCACTGGAAGGCCAGAAATGCTCTCAGAAGCACTTTCAGAGTCCAAAAAATTGATTCTTACTGCAAATATTCACTCAACACAGATTTTCCAGTAAAAGGCCAGAAACTCTCTCAAATGCATTTTCAGAGTCCAAAAAATTGATTCTTACTGCAAATATTCACTCAACAGAGAGTTTCCACTGGAAGGCCAGAAATGCTCTCAAATGCACTTTTAGAGTCCAAAAAATTGATTCTTACTGCAGATATTAACTCAACACAGAGTTTCCTGGAGAATGCCAGAAACTCTCTCAGAAGCACTTTCTAAGTCCAAAACAGTGATTCTTAGTGCAGATATTCACTCAACACAGAGTTTACGCTGTAAGGCCAGAAACGCTCTCAAATGCATTTTCAGAGTACAAAAAAGTGATTGTTAGTGCAGATATTCACTCAACACAGAGTTTACACCGGAAGGCCAGAAACGCTCCCAAATGTATTTTCGGAGTCCAAAAAAGTGATTGTTTGTGCAGATATTCACTCAACACAGAGTTTCAGTTAAAGGGCCAGAAACGCTCTCAAATGCATTTTCAAAGTCCAAAAAATTGATTCTTACTGCAAATATTCACTCAACACAGACTTTTCACTGGAAGGCCAGAAACACTCTCAAATGCACTTTCTGAGTCCAAAAAAATGATTATTACTGCAAATATTCACTCAACAGAGAGTTTCCACTGGAAGGCCAGAAATGCTCTCAAAAGCACTTTTAGAGTCCAAAAAAGTGATTCTTACTGCAAATATTCACTCAACACAGACTTTCCACTGGAAGGCCAGAAATGCTCTCAGAAGCACTTTCAGAGTCCAAAAAAGTGATTCTTAGTGCAGATATTCACTCAACACAGAATTTTCACTGGAAGGCCAGAAACGCTCTCAAATGCACTTTCTGAGTCCAAAACAGTGATTCTTAGTGCAGATATTCGCGCAACACAGAGTTTCCACTGGAAGGCCAGAAACGCTCTCAAATGCACTTTCGGAGTCCAAAAAAGTGATTATTAGTGCAGATATTCACTCAACACTGAGTTTACACTGGAAGGCCTGAAACGCTCTCAGAAGCACTTTCAGAGTCCAAAAAAGTGATTCTTAGTGCAGATATTCACTCAACACAGAGTTTCCAGTAATAGGCCAGAAACGCTCTCAAATGCATTTTCAGAGTCCAAAAAATTGATTCTTACTGCAAATATTCACTCAACACAGACTTTTCACTGGAAGGCCAGAATCGCTCTCAAATGCACTTTCTGAGTCCAAAAAAGTGATTGTTAGTGAAGATATTCACTCAACACAGAGCTTCCAGTAAAAGGCCAGAAACGCTCTCAAATGCATTTTCAGCGTCCAAAAATGGATTCTTACTGCAAATATTCACTCAACACAGAGTTTCCAGTAAAAGACCAGAAACGCTCTCAAATGCACTTTCTAAGTCCAAAAAAGTGATTGTTAGTGCAGATATTCACTCAACTCAGAGTTTCCAGTAAAGGGCCAGAAACGCTCTCAAATGCATTTTCAAGTCCAAAAAATTGATTCTTACTGCAAATATTTACTCAAAAGTGAGTTTTCACTGGAAGGCCAGAAATGCTCTCAAATGCACTTTCAGAGTCCAAAAAAGTGATTCTTGGTGCAGATATTCACTCAACACAGAGTTTCCTGGAGAATGCCAGAAACTCTCTCAGAAGCACTTTCTAAGTCCAAAACAGTGATTCTTAGTGCAGATATTCACTCAACACAGACTTTTCACTGGAAGGCCAGAAACACTCTCAGAAGCACTTTCTGAGTCCAAAAAGTGATTCTTACAGCAAATATTCACTCAACACAGACTTTTCACTGGAAGGCCAGAAACGCTCTCAGAAGCACTTTCAGAGTCCAAAAAATTGATTCTTCTTGCAGATATTCTCTCAACACAGAATTTTCACTGGAAGGCCAGACACGCTCTCAAATGCACTTTCTGAGTCCAAAAAGTGATTCTTAGTGCAGATATTCACTCAACACAGACTTTGCAGTAAAAGGCCAGAAACGCTCTCAAATGCATTTTCAGAGTCCAAAAAATTGATTCTTACAGCAAATATTCACTCAACACAGACTTTTCACAGGAAGGTCAGAAACGCTCTCAAATGCACTTTCTGAGTCCAAAAAATGATTATTACTGCAAATATTCACTCAACAGAGAGTTTCACTGGAAGGCCAGAAATGCTCTCAAAAGCACTTTTAGAGTCCAAAAAAGTGATTCTTACTGCAAATATTCACTCAACACAGACTTTCCACTGGAAGGCCAGAAATGCTCTCAGAAGCACTTTCTGAGTCCAAAACAGTGATTCTTAGTGCAGATATTCGCGCAACACAGAGTTTCCACTGGAAGGCCAGAAACGCTCTCAAATGCACTTTTAGAGTCCAAAAAGTGATTATTAGTGCAGATATTCACTCAACACAGAGTTTCCACTGCACGGCCAGAAATGCTCTCAAATGCACTTTTAGAGTCCAAAAAATTGATTCTTACTGCAGATATTAACTCAACACAGAGTTTCCTGGAGAATGCCAGAAACTCTCTCAGAAGTTCTTTCTAAGTCCAAAACAGTGATTCTTAGTGCAGATATTCCCTCAACACAGACTTTTCACTGGAAGGCCAGAAACACTCTCAGAAGCACTTTCAGAGTCCAAAAAAGTGATTCTTAGTGCAGATATTCACTCAACAAAGAGTTTCCAGTAAAAGGCCAGAAACGCTCTCAAAAGCATTTTCAGGGTCCAAAAAATTGATTCTTACTGCAAATATTCACTCAACACAGACTTTTCACTGGAAGGCCAGAAAAGCTCTCAGAAGCATTGTCAGAGTAAAAAAAAGTGATTGTTAGTACAGATATTCTCTCAACACAGAGTTTCCAGTAAAAGGCCTGAAATGCTCTCAAAAGCACTTTTAGAGTCCAAAAAAGTGATTTTTACTGCAAATATTCACTCAACACAGACTTTTCACTGGAAGGCCAGAAACGCTCTCAGAAGCACTTTCAGAGTCCAAAAAAGTGATTCTTACTGCAAATATTCACTCAACAGAGAGTTTCCACTGGAAGGCCAGAAATGCTCTCAGAAGCACTTTCAGAGTCCAAAAAATTGATTCTTACTGCAAATATTCACTCAACACAGATTTTCCAGTAAAAGGCCAGAAACTCTCTCAAATGCATTTTCAGAGTCCAAAAAATTGATTCTTACTGCAAATATTCACTCAACAGAGAGTTTCCACTGGAAGGCCAGAAATGCTCTCAAATGCACTTTAGAGTCCAAAAATTGATTCTTACTGCAGATATTAACTCAACACAGAGTTTCCTGGAGAATGCCAGAAACTCTCTCAGAAGCACTTTCTAAGTCCAAAACAGTGATTCTTAGTGCAGATATTCACTCAACACAGAGTTTACGCTGTAAGGCCAGAAACGCTCTCAAATGCATTTTCAGAGTACAAAAAAGTGATTGTTAGTGCAGATATTCACTCAACACAGAGTTTACACCGGAAGGCCAGAAACGCTCCCAAATGTATTTTCGAGTCCAAAAAGTGATTGTTTGTGCAGATATTCACTCAACACAGAGTTTCAGTTAAAGGCCAGAAACGCTCTCAAATGCATTTTCAAAGTCCAAAAATTGATTCTTACTGCAAATATTCACTCAACACAGACTTTTCACTGGAAGGCCAGAAACACTCTCAAATGCACTTTCTGAGTCCAAAAAAATGATTATTACTGCAAATATTCACTCAACAGAGTTTCCACTGGAAGGCCAGAAATGCTCTCAAAAGCACTTTTAGAGTCCAAAAAAGTGATTCTTACTGCAAATATTCACTCAACACAGACTTTCCACTGGAAGGCCAGAAATGCTCTCAGAAGCACTTTCAGAGTCCAAAAAAGTGATTCTTAGTGCAAATATTCACTCAACACAGAGTTTCTAGTAAAAGGCCAGAAACTCTCTCAAATGCATTTTCAGAGTCCAAAAAATTGATTCTTACTGCAAATATTCACTCAACAGAGAGTTTCCACTGGAAGGCCAGAAATGCTCTCAAATGCACTTTTAGAGTCCAAAAAATTGATTCTTACTGCAAATATTCACTCAACACAGAGTTTCCTGGAGAATGCCAGAAACTCTCTCAGAAGCACTTTCTAAGTCCAAAACAGTGATTCTTAGTGCAGATATTCACTCAACACAGAGTTTACGCTGGAAGGCCAGAAACGCTCTCAAATGCATTTTCAGAGTACAAAAAAGTGATTGTTTGTGCAGATATTCACTCAACACAGAGTTTCAGTTAAAGGGCCAGAAACGCTCTCAAATGCATTTTCAGAGTCCAAAAAATTGATTCTTACTGCAAATATTCACTCAACACAGACTTTTCACTGGAAGGCCAGAAACACTCTCAGAAGCACTTTCTGAGTCCAAAAAAGTGATTCTTACAGCAAATATTCACTCAACACAGACTTTTCACTGGAAGGCCAGAAACGCTCTCAGAAGCACTTTCAGAGTCCAAAAAATTGATTCTTCTTGCAGATATTCTCTCAACACAGAATTTTCACTGGAAGGCCAGACACGCTCTCAAATGCACTTTCTGAGTCCAAAAAGTGATTCTTAGTGCAGATATTCACTCAACACAGAGTTTGCAGTAAAAGGACAGAAACGCTCTCAAATGCATTTTCAGAGTCCAAAAAATTGATTCTTACAGCAAATATTCACTCAACACAGACTTTTCACAGGAAGGCCAGAAACGCTCTCAAATGCACTTTCTGAGTCCAAAAAAATGATTATTATTGCAAATATTCACTCAACAGAGAGTTTCCACTGGAAGGCCAGAAATGCTCTCAAAAGCACTTTTAGAGTCCAAAAAAGTGATTCTTACTGCAAATATTCACTCAACACAGACTTTCCACTGGAAGGCCAGAAATGCTCTCAGAAGCACTTTCTGAGTCCAAAACAGTGATTCTTAGTGCAGATATTCGCGCAACACAGAGTTTCCACTGGAAGGCCAGAAACGCTCTCAAATGCACTTTCGGAGTCCAAAAAAGTGATTATTAGTGCAGATATTCCATCAACACAGAGTTTCCACTGCACGGCCAGAAACGCTCTCAAATGCACTTTTAGAGTCCAAAAAATTGATTCTTACTGCAGATATTAACTCAACACAGAGTTTCCTGGAGAATGCCAGAAACTCTCTCAGAAGTTCTTTCTAAGTCCAAAACAGTGATTCTTAGTGCAGATATTCCCTCAACACAGACTTTTCACTGGAAGGCCAGAAACACTCTCAGAAGCACTTTCAGAGTCCAAAAAAGTGATTCTTAGTGCAGATATTCACTCAACAAAGAGTTTCCAGTAAAAGGCCAGAAACGCTCTCAAAAGCATTTTCAGGGTCCAAAAAATTGATTCTTACTGCAAATATTCACTCAACACAGACTTTTCACTGGAAGGCCAGAAATGCTCTCAGAAGCATTTTCAGAGTAAAAAAAAGTGATTGTTAGTACAGATATTCTCTCAACACAGAGTTTCCAGTAAAAGGCCTGAAATGCTCTCAAAAGCACTTTTAGAGTCCAAAAAGTGATTTTTACTGCAAATATTCACTCAACACAGACTTTTCACTGGAAGGCCAGAAACGCTCTCAGAAGCACTTTCAGAGTCCAAAAAGTGATTCTTACTGCAAATATTCACTCAACAGAGAGTTTCCACTGGAAGGCCAGAAATGCTCTCAGAAGCACTTTCAGAGTCCAAAAAATTGATTCTTACTGCAAATATTCACTCAACACAGATTTTCCAGTAAAAGGCCAGAAACTCTCTCAAATGCATTTTCAGAGTCCAAAAATTGATTCTTACTGCAAATATTCACTCAACAGAGTTTCCTCTGGAAGGCCAGAAATGCTCTCAAATGCACTTTTAGAGTCCAAAAAATTGATTCTTACTGCAGATATTAACTCAACACAGAGTTTCCTGGAGAATGCCAGAAACTCTCTCAGAAGCACTTTCTAAGTCCAAAACAGTGATTCTTAGTGCAGATATTCACTCAACACAGAGTTTACGCTGTAAGGCCAGAAACGCTCTCAAATGCATTTTCAGAGTACAAAAAAGTGATTGTTAGTGCAGATATTCACTCAACACAGAGTTTACACGGAAAGGCCAGAAACGCTCCCAAATGTATTTTCGAGTCCAAAAAAGTGATTGTTTGTGCAGATATTCACTCAACACAGAGTTTCAGTTAAAGGGCCAGAAACGCTCTCAAATGCATTTTCAAAGTCCAAAAAATTGATTCTTACTGCAAATATTCACTCAACACAGACTTTTCACTGGAAGGCCAGAAACACTCTCAAATGCACTTTCTGAGTCCAAAAAAATGATTATTACTGCAAATATTCACTCAACAGAGAGTTTCCACTGGAAGGCCAGAAATGCTCTCAAAAGCACTTTTAGAGTCCAAAAAAGTGATTCTTACTGCAAATATTCACTCAACACAGACTTTCCACTGGAAGGCCAGAAATGCTCTCAGAAGCACTTTCAGAGTCCAAAAAGTGATTCTTAGTGCAGATATTCACTCAACACAGAATTTTCACTGGAAGGCCAGAAACGCTCTCAAATGCACTTTCTGAGTCCAAAACAGTGATTCTTAGTGCAGATATTCGCGCAACACAGAGTTTCCACTGGAAGGCCAGAAACGCTCTCAAATGCACTTTCGGAGTCCAAAAAGTGATTATTAGTGCAGATATTCACTCAACACTGAGTTTACACTGGAAGGCCTGAAACGCTCTCAGAAGCACTTTCAGAGTCCAAAAAAGTGATTCTTAGTGCAGATATTCACTCAACACAGAGTTTCCAGTAATAGGCCAGAAACGCTCTCAAATGCATTTTCAGAGTCCAAAAATTGATTCTTACTGCAAATATTTACTCAACACAGACTTTTCACTGGAAGGCCAGAATCGCTCTCAAATGCACTTTCTGAGTCCAAAAGTGATTGTTAGTGAAGATATTCACTCAACACAGAGCTTCAGTAAAAGGCCAGAAACGCTCTCAAATGCATTTTCAGCGTCCAAAATGGATTCTTACTGCAAATATTCACTCAACACAGAGTTTCCAGTAAAAGACCAGAAACGCTCTCAAATGCACTTTCTAAGTCCAAAAAGTGATTGTTAGTGCAGATATTCACTCAACTCAGAGTTTCCAGTAAAGGGCCAGAAACGCTCTCAAATGCATTTTCAAGTCCAAAAATTGATTCTTACTGCAAATATTTACTCAAAAGTGAGTTTTCACTGGAAGGCCAGAAATGCTCTCAAATGCACTTTCAGAGTCCAAAAGTGATTCTTGGTGCAGATATTCACTCAACACAGAGTTTCCTGGAGAATGCCAGAAACTCTCTCAAAGCACTTTCTAAGTCCAAAACAGTGATTCTTAGTGCAGATATTCACTCAACACAGAGTTTCACTGGAAG
The DNA here is from genome assembly GCA_019176425.1 of Megalops atlanticus. Taxonomy (NCBI): domain Eukaryota; kingdom Metazoa; phylum Chordata; class Actinopteri; order Elopiformes; family Megalopidae; genus Megalops; species Megalops atlanticus. The sequence goes on along the minus strand of JAFDVH010000063.1, from coordinate 21,512 downwards.
GCCAGAAATGCTCTCAAATGCACTTTCAGAGGTCAAAAAAGTGATTGTTAGTACAGATATTCACTCAACACAGAGTTTCAGTAAAGGCCTGAAATGCTCTCAAAAGCATTTCAGAGTAGAAAAAATTTTCTTACTGAAAAATCATGATTCTTACTGCAAATATTCACTCAACACAGACTTTTCAATGGAAGGTCAGAAACACTCTCAGAAGCACTTTCAGAGTCCAAAAAAGTGATTCTTAGTGCAGATATTCACTCAACACAGAGTTTCCACTGGAAGGCCAGAAATGCTCTCAAAAGCACTTTTAAAGTCCAAGAAAGTGATTCTTACTGCAAATATTCACTCAACACAGAATTTTCACTGGAAGGCCAGAAACGCTCTCAAATGCACTTTCAGAGTCCAAAAAAGTGATTCTTAGTGCAGATATTCACTCAACACAGAGTTTCAGAAAAAGCCCAGAAACGCTCTCAAAAGCATTTTCAGAGTCCAAAAAATTGATTCTTACTGCAAATATTCACTCAACACAGAGTTTCCACTGGAAGGCCAGAAATGCTCTCAAATGCACTTTTAGAGTTGATTCTTACAGCAGATATTCTCTCAACATAGTGGTTCCTGGGGGAGGCCAGAAACTCTCTCAAAAGCACTTTCAGAGTCCAAAACAGTGATTCTTAGTGCAGATATTCACTCAACACAGAGTTTCCAGTAAAGGGCCAGAAACGCTCTCAAATGCATTTTCAGAGTCCAAAAATATGATTCTTACTGCAAATATTCACTCAACACAGACTTTTCACTGGAAGGCCAGAAACGCTCTCAAATGCACTTTCTGAGTCGAAAAATGGGATTCTTAGTGCAGATATTCGCGCAACACAGAGTTTCCACTGGAAGGCCAGAAACGCTCTCAAATGCACTTTCGGAGTCCAAAAAAGTGATTATTTGTGCAGATATTCACTCAACACAGAGTTTCCAGTAATAGGCCAGAAACGCTCTCAAATGCATTTTCAGAGTCCAAAAAATTGATTCTTACTGCAAATATTTACTCAACACAGACTTTTCACTGGAAGGCCAGAATCGCTCTCAAATGCACTTTCTGAGTCCAAAAAAGTGATTGTTAGTGAAGATATTCACTCAACACAGAGCTTCCAGTAAAAAGGCCAGAAACGCTCTCAAATGCATTTTCAGCGTCCAAAAATGGATTCTTACTGCAAATATTCACTCAACACAGAGTTTCCAGTAAAAGACCAGAAACGCTCTCAAATGCACTTTCTAAGTCCAAAAAAGTGATTGTTAGTGCAGATATTCACTCAACTCAGAGTTTCCAGTAAAGGGCCAGAAACGCTCTCAAATGCATTTTCAAGTCCAAAAAATTGATTCTTACTGCAAATATTTACTCAAAAGTGAGTTTTCACTGGAAGGCCAGAAATGCTCTCAAATGCACTTTCAGAGTCCAAAAAAGTGATTCTTGGTGCAGATATTCACTCAACACAGAGTTTCCTGGAGAATGCCAGAAACTCTCTCAGAAGCACTTTCTAAGTCCAAAACAGTGATTCTTAGTGCAGATATTCACTCAACACAGAGTTTCCACTGGAAGGCCAGAAATGCTCTCAAATGCACTTTCAGAGGTCAAAAAAGTGATTGTTAGTACAGATATTCACTCAACACAGAGTTTCCAGTAAAAGGCCTGAAATGCTCTCAAAAGCATTTTAGAGTCCAAAATCATGATTCTTACTGCAAATATTCACTCAACACAGACTTTTCAATGGAAGGTCAGAAACACTCTCAGAAGCACTTTCAGAGTCCAAAAAAGTGATTCTTAGTGCAGATATTCACTCAACACAGAGTTTCCACTGGAAGGCCAGAAATGCTCTCAAAAGCACTTTTAGAGTCCAAGAAAGTGATTCTTACTGCAAATATTCACTCAACACAGAATTTTCACTGGAAGGCCAGAAACGCTCTCAAATGCACTTTCAGAGTCCAAAAAAGTGATTCTTAGTGCAGATATTCACTCAACACAGAGTTTCAGAAAAAGCCCAGAAACGCTCTCAAAGCATTTTCAGAGTCCAAAAATTGATTCTTACTGCAAATATTCACTCAACACAGAGTTTCCACTGGAAGGCCAGAAATGCTCTCAAATGCACTTTTAGAGTCCAAAAAGTGATTCTTACAGCAGATATTCTCTCAACATAGTGGTTCCTGGGAAGGCCAGAAACTCTCTCAAAAGCACTTTCAGAGTCAAAACAGTGATTCTTAGTGCAGATATTCACTCAACACAGAGTTTCCAGTAAAGGGCCAGAAACGCTCTCAAATGCATTTTCAGAGTCCAAAAATATGATTCTTACTGCAAATATTCACTCAACACAGACTTTTCACTGGAAGGCCAGAAACGCTCTCAAATGCACTTTCTGAGTCGAAAATGGGATTCTTAGTGCAGATATTCGCGCAACACAGAGTTTCCACTGGAAGGCCAGAAACGCTCTCAAATGCACTTTCGGAGTCCAAAAGTGATTATTTGTGCGAGTCAAAAAAGTGATTCTTAGTGCAGATATTCACTCAACACAGAGTTTTCACTGGAAGGCCCAGAAACCGCTCTCAAATGCATTTTCAGAGTCCAAAAAAGTGATTCTTAGTGCAGATATTCACTCAACACAGAGTTTTTCACTGGAAGGCCAGAAACCCTCTCAAATGCATTTTCAGAGTCCAAAAAAATTGATTCTTAGTGCAAATATTCACTCAACACAGAGTTTCAGTGGAAGGCCAGAAACGCTCTCAAATGCACTTTCAAAGTCAAAAAAATGATTCTTAGTGCAGATATTCACTCAACACAGAGTTTCCAGTGGAAGGCCAGAAACGCTCTCAAATGCATTTTCAGAGTCCAAAAATTGATTCTTACTGCAAATATTCACTCAACACAGAGTTTCCACTGGAAGGCCAGAAATGCTCTCAAATGCACTTTCAGAGTCCAAAAAGTGATTCTTACTGCAAATATTCACTCAACACAGAGTTTCACTGGAAAAGCCAGAAACGCTCTCAAATGCACTTTCAGAGTCCAAAAAAGTGATTCTTAGTGCAAATATTCACTCAACACAGAGTTTTCACTGGAAGGCCAGAAACGCTCTCAAATGCACTTTCAGAGTCAAAAAATTGATTCTTAGTGCAGATATTCACTCAACACAGAGTTTCCAGTGGAAGGCCAGAAACGCTCTCAAATGCATTTTTAGAGTCAAAAAATTGATTCTTACTGCAAATATTCACTCAACACAGAGTTTTCACTGGAAGGCCAGAAACGCTCTCAAATGCACTTTCAGAGTCCAAAAATTGATTCTTAGTGCAAATATTCACTCAACACAGAGTTTCCACTGGAAGGCCAGAAATGCTCTCAAATGCACTTTCAGAGTCCAAAAAGTGATTCTTACTGCAAATATTCACTCAACACAGAGTTTTCACTGGAAGGCCAGAAACTCTCTCAAATGCACTTTCAGAGTCCAAAAAGTGATTCTTAGTGCAGATATTCACTCAACACAGAGTTTCAGTAAAAGGCCAGAAACGCTCTCAAATGCATTTTCAGAGTCCAAAATTGATTCTTACTGCAAATATTCACTCAACACAGAGTTTCACTGGAAGGCCAGAAATGCTCTCAAATGCACTTTCAGAGTCCAAAAGTGATTCTTAGTGCAGATATTCACTCAACACAGAGTTTCAGTGGAAGGCCAGAAACTCTCAAATGCATTTTCAGAGTCCAAAAAGTGATTCTTAGTGCAAATATTCACTCAACACAGAGTTTTCACTGGAAGGCCAGAAACTCTCTCAAATGCATTTCTGAGTCCAAAAAGTGATTCTTACTGCAAATATTCACTCAACACAGAGTTTCCAGTAAAGGCCAGAAATGCTCTCAAATGCACTTTCTGAGTCCAAAAGTGATTCTTAGTGCAGATATTCACTCAACACAGAGTTTCAGTGGAAGGCCAGAAACTCTCTCAAATGCACTTTCAGAGTCCAAAAAAGTGATTCTTAGTGCAGATATTCACTCAACACAGAGTTTTCACTGGAAGGCCAGAAATGCTCTCAAATGCACTTTCAGAGTCAAAAAGTGATTCTTAGTGCAGATATTCACTCAACACAGAGTTTCCACTGGAAGGCCAGAAACGCTCTCAAATGCACTTTCAGAGTCCAAAAAAGTGATTCTTACTGCAGATATTCACTCAACACAGAGTTTCACTGGAAGGCCCAGAAATGCTCTCAAATGCACTTTCTGAGTCCAAAAAAGTGATTCTTAGTGCAGATATTCACTCAACACAGAGTTTCAGTAAAAGGCCAGAAACCGCTCTCAAATGCATTTCAGAGTCAAAAAAAGTGATTCTTACTGCAAATATTCACTCAACAGAGTTTTTCACTGGAAGGCCAGAAATGCTCTCAAATGCACTTTCTGAGTCCAAAAAAGTGATTCTTAGTGCAGATATTCACTCAACACAGAGTTTCCAGTAAAAGGCCAGAAACTCTCTCAAATGCATTTCAGAGTCCAAAAAGTGATTCTTACTGCAAATATTCACTCAACACAGAGTTTCCACTGGAAGGCCAGAAACGCTCTCAAATGCACTTTCAGAGTCCAAAAAGTGATTCTTAGTGCAGATATTCACTCAACACAGAGTTTCACTGTAAAAGGCCAGAAATGCTCTCAAATGCATTTCAAGTCCAAAAAAGTGATTCTTACTGCAAATATTCACTCAACACAGAGTTTTCACTGGAAGGCCAGAAATGCTCTCAAATGCACTTTCAGAGTCCAAAAAATGATTCTTAGTGCAGATATTCACTCAACACAGAGTTTCAGTGGAGAATGCCAGAAACTCTCTCAAATGCATTTTCTAAGTCAAAACAGTGATTCTTAGTGCAGATATTCACTCAACACAGAGTTTTCACTGGAAGGCCAGAAACGCTCTCAAATGCACTTTCAGAGTCAAAAAAGTGATTCTTAGTGCAGATATTCACTCAACACAGAGTTTTTTCACTGGAGGCCAGAAATGCTCTCAAAAGCACTTTCAGAGTCCAAAAAAGTGATTCTTACTGCAAATATTCACTCAACACAGAGTTTTCACTGGAAGGCCAGAAACCCTCTCAGAAGCACTTTCAGAGTCCAAAAAGTGATTCTTAGTGCAGATATTCACTCAACACAGAGTTTCCACTGGAAGGCCAGAAATGCTCTCAAATGCACTTTTAGAGTCCAAAAAGTGATTCTTACTGCAAATATTCACTCAACACAGAGTTTTTCACTGGAAGGCCAGAAACGCTCTCAAAAGCACTTTCAGAGTCAAAAAAGTGATTCTTAGTGCAGATATTCACTCAACACAGAGTTTCAGTAAAAGCCCAGAAACGCTCTCAAATGCATTTTTCAGAGTCCAAAAAATTGATTCTTACTGCAAATATTCACTCAACACAGAGTTTTCACTGGAAGGCCAGAAATGCTCTCAAATGCACTTTCAGAGTCCAAAAAAGTGATTCTTACTGCAGATATTCTCTCAACACAGAGTTTCCTGGGAAGGCCAGAAACTCTCTCAAATGCACTTTCAGAGTCCAAAACAGTGATTCTTAGTGCAGATATTCACTCAACACAGAGTTTCCAGTAAAGGCCAGAAATGCTCTCAAATGCATTTTCAGAGTCAAAAAAGTGATTCTTACTGCAAATATTCACTCAACACAGACTTTTCACTGGAAGGCCAGAAACACTCTCAAATGCACTTTCAGAGTCCAAAAATTGATTCTTACTGCAAATATTCACTCAACACAGACTTTTCACTGGAAGGCCAGAAATGCTCTCAAATGCACTTTCAGAGTCAAAAAAGTGATTCTTAGTGCAGATATTCACTCAACACAGAGTTTTCACTGGAAGGCCAGAAACGCTCTCAAATGCACTTTCTGAGTCCAAAAGTGATTCTTAGTGCAGATATTCACTCAACACAGAGTTTCCAGTAAAAGGCCAGAAATGCTCTCAAATGCATTTTCAGAGTCAAAAAATTGATTCTTACAGCAAATATTCACTCAACACAGAGTTTCACAGGAAGGGCCAGAAATGCTCTCAAATGCACTTTCAGAGTCCAAAAAATGATTCTTACTGCAAATATTCACTCAACACAGAGTTTCCACTGGAAGGCCAGAAATGCTCTCAAAAGCACTTTCAGAGTCCAAAAAGTGATTCTTACTGCAAATATTCACTCAACACAGACTTTTTCCACTGGAAGGCCAGAAACGCTCTCAAATGCACTTTCAGAGTCAAAAGTGATTCTTAGTGCAGATATTCACTCAACACAGAGTTTCACTGGAAGGCCAGAAACGCTCTCAAATGCACTTTCAGAGTCAAAAAAGTGATTCTTAGTGCAGATATTCACTCAACACAGAGTTTCCAGTAAAAGGCCAGAAATGCTCTCAAATGCATTTTCAGAGTCAAAAAATTGATTCTTACTGCAAATATTCACTCAACACAGACTTTTCACTGGAAGGCCAGAAACGCTCTCAAATGCACTTTCAGAGTCCAAAAAAGTGATTCTTAGTGCAGATATTCAGTCAACACAGAGTTTCCAGTAAAAGGCCAGAAACGCTCTCAAATGCATTTCAGAGTCCAAAAATTGATTCTTAGTGCAAATATTCACTCAACACAGACTTTTCACTGGAAGGCCAGAAACGCTCTCAAATGCACTTTCAGAGTCAAAAAAGTGATTCTTAGTGCAGATATTCACTCAACACAGAGTTTCCAGTAAAAGGCCAGAAATGCTCTCAAATGCACTTTTCAGAGTCCAAAAAGTGATTCTTACTGCAAATATTCACTCAACACAGACTTTTCACTGGAAGGCCAGAAACCTCTCAGAAGCACTTTCAGAGTCCAAAAAAGTGATTCTTAGTGCAAATATTCACTCAACACAGAGTTTCCACTGGAAGGCCAGAAAATGCTCTCAAAAGCACTTTTAGAGTCAAAAAGTGATTCTTACTGCAAATATTCACTCAACACAGAATTTTCACTGGAAGGCCAGAAACGCTCTCAAAAGCACTTTCAGAGTCCAAAAAAGTGATTCTTAGTGCAGATATTCACTCAACACAGAGTTTCAGTAAAAGGCCAGAAACTCTCTCAAAATGCATTTTCAGAGTCCAAAAATTGATTCTTACTGCAAATATTCACTCAACACAGAGTTTCCACTGGAAGGCCAGAAATGCTCTCAAATGCACTTTTAGAGTCAAAAAAGTGATTCTTACTGCAGATATTCTCTCAACACAGAGTTTCCTGGAGAAAGGCCAGAAACTCTCTCAAATGCACTTTCAGAGTCAAAACAGTGATTCTTAGTGCAGATATTCACTCAACACAGAGTTTCCAGTAAAAGGCCAGAAACTCTCTCAAATGCACTTTCAGAGTCAAAAAGTGATTCTTAGTGCAGATATTCACTCAACACAGAGTTTCCAGTGGAAGGCCAGAAATGCTCTCAAAAGCACTTTCAGAGTCCAAAAGTGATTCTTACTGCAAATATTCACTCAACACAGACTTTTCACTGGAAGGCCAGAAACGCTCTCAAATGCACTTTCAGAGTCCAAAAAAGTGATTCTTAGTGCAGATATTCACTCAACACAGAGTTTCAGTAAAAGGCCAGAAATGCTCTCAAATGCACTTTCAGAGTCCAAAAAAGTGATTCTTACTGCAAATATTCACTCAACACAGACTTTTCACTGGAAGGCCAGAAACCCTCTCAAATGCACTTTCAGAGTCCAAAAAAGTGATTCTTAGTGCAGATATTCACTCAACACAGAGTTTCCAGTGGAAGGCCAGAAATGCTCTCAAATGCATTTTCAGAGTCCAAAAAGTGATTCTTACTGCAAATATTCACTCAACACAGATTTTCACTGGAAGGCCAGAAACGCTCTCAAATGCACTTTCAGAGTCCAAAAAAGTGATTCTTAGTGCAGATATTCACTCAACACAGAGTTTCAGTAAAAGCCAGAAACGCTCTCAAAAGCATTTTCAGAGTCCAAAAGTGATTCTTACTGCAAATATTCACTCAACACAGAGTTTCACTGGAAGGCCAGAAATGCTCTCAAATGCACTTTCAGAGTCCAAAAAAGTGATTCTTAGTGCAGATATTCACTCAACACAGAGTTTTCTGGGAAGGCCAGAAACTCTCTCAAATGCACTTTCAGAGTCCAAAACAGTGATTCTTAGTGCAAATATTCACTCAACACAGAGTTTCCAGTAAAGGCCAGAAACGCTCTCAAATGCATTTCAGAGTCCAAAAAATTGATTCTTAGTGCAAATATTCACTCAACACAGACTTTTCACTGGAAGGCCAGAAACACTCTCAAATGCACTTTCTGAGTCAAAAAAAATGATTCTTAGTGCAGATATTCACTCAACACAGAGTTTCCACTGGAAGGCCAGAAACGCTCTCAAATGCACTTTCAGAGTCCAAAAAAGTGATTCTTAGTGCAAATATTCACTCAACACAGATTTTCCACTGGAAGGCCAGAAACTCTCTCAAAAGCACTTTCAGAGTCAAAAAAATGATTCTTAGTGCAAATATTCACTCAACACAGAGTTTCCAGTGGAAGGCCAGAAATGCTCTCAAATGCACTTTCAGAGTCCAAAAATGATTCTTAGTGCAAATATTCACTCAACACAGACTTTTCACTGGAAGGCCAGAAACGCTCTCAAATGCACTTTCAGAGTCCAAAAAGTGATTCTTAGTGCAAATATTCACTCAACACAGAGTTTTCACTGGAAGGCCAGAAACGCTCTCAAATGCATTTTAGAGTCCAAAAAGTGATTCTTACTGCAAATATTCACTCAACACAGAGTTTCCACTGGAAGGCCAGAAACTCTCTCAAATGCACTTTCAGAGTCAAAAATTCAGTGATTCTTAGTGCAGATATTCACTCAACACAGAGTTTCTTAGGGAATTCCAGAAACGCTCTCAAATGCATTTTCTCAGAGTCCAAAAAAAGTGATTCTTAGTGCAAATATTCACTCAACACAGACTTTTCACTGGAAGGCCAGAAATGCTCTCAAAAGCACTTTCAGAGTCCAAAAAGTGATTCTTAGTGCAGATATTCACTCAACACAGAGTTTCCAGTAAAAAGGCCAGAAACGCTCTCAAATGCACTTTCAGAGTCAAAAAATTGATTCTTACTGCAAATATTCACTCAACACAGAGTTTCACTGGAAGGCCCAGAAACGCTCTCAAATGCACTTTCAGAGTCCAAAAAGTGATTCTTAGTGCAGATATTCACTCAACACAGAGTTTCCAGTAAAAGGCCAGAAACTCTCTCAAATGCATTTTCAGAGTCCAAAATTGATTCTTACTGCAAATATTCACTCAACACAGAGTTTCCACTGGAAGGCCAGAAATGCTCTCAAATGCACTTTCAGAGTCAAAAAAGTGATTCTTAGTGCAGATATTCACTCAACACAGAGTTTCCTGGAGAATGCCAGAAACTCTCTCAAAAGCACTTTCTAAGTCCAAAACAGTGATTCTTAGTGCAGATATTCACTCAACACAGAGTTTTCACTGGAAGGCCAGAAATGCTCTCAAATGCACTTTCAGAGTCAAAAAAGTGATTCTTAGTGCAGATATTCACTCAACACAGAGTTTCCAGTAAAAGGCCAGAAATGCTCTCAAATGCATTTTCAGAGTCAAAAATTGATTCTTACTGCAAATATTCACTCAACACAGACTTTTCACTGGAAGGCCAGAAACTCTCTCAAATGCACTTTCAGAGTCAAAAAATTTCTTAGTGCAGATATTCACTCAACACAGAGTTTTCACTGGAAGGCCAGAAACGCTCTCAAATGCATTTTCAGAGTCAAAAATGATTCTTAGTGCAAATATTCACTCAACACAGAGTTTCACTGGAAGGCCAGAAATGCTCTCAAAAGCACTTTCAGAGTCCAAAAAATGATTCTTAGTGCAAATATTCACTCAACACAGAGTTTCAGTGGAAGGCCAGAAACGCTCTCAAATGCACTTTCAGAGTCCAAAAAGTGATTCTTACTGCAAATATTCACTCAACACAGACTTTTCACTGGAAGGCCAGAAACGCTCTCAAATGCACTTTCAGAGTCAAAAAAGTGATTCTTAGTGCAGATATTCACTCAACACAGAGTTTCCAGTAAAAGGCCAGAAATGCTCTCAAATGCATTTTCAGAGTCCAAAAAAGTGATTCTTACTGCAAATATTCACTCAACACAGACTTTTCACTGGAAGGCCAGAAACACTCTCAAAAGCACTTTCAGAGTCAAAAATTGATTCTTACTGCAGATATTCACTCAACACAGAGTTTCCACTGGAAGGCCAGAAACTCTCTCAAATGCACTTTCTAGAGTCCAAAAAAGTGATTCTTAGTGCAGATATTCACTCAACACAGAGTTTCCAGTGGAAGGCCAGAAATGCTCTCAAATGCACTTTCAGAGTCCAAAAGTGATTCTTAGTGCAGATATTCACTCAACACAGAGTTTCAGTAAAAGGCCAGAAACGCTCTCAAAAGCACTTTTCAGAGTCAAAAATTGATTCTTACTGCAAATATTCACTCAACACAGACTTTTCACTGGAAGGCCAGAAACGCTCTCAAATGCATTTTCAGAGTAAAAAAGTGATTCTTAGTGCAGATATTCACTCAACACAGAGTTTCCAGTAAAAGGCCAGAAATGCTCTCAAATGCATTTTCAGAGTCAAAAAAGTGATTCTTACTGCAAATATTCACTCAACACAGAGTTTCCAGTGGAAGGCCAGAAACGCTCTCAAATGCACTTTCAGAGTCAAAAAAGTGATTCTTACTGCAAATATTCACTCAACACAGAGTTTCCAGTGGAAGGCCAGAAACTCTCTCAAAAGCACTTTCAGAGTCAAAAAAAGTGATTCTTAGTGCAGATATTCACTCAACACAGAGTTTCCAGTAAAAGGCCAGAAACTCTCTCAAATGCATTTTCAGAGTCAAAAATTGATTCTTACTGCAAATATTCACTCAACACAGAGTTTCCACTGGAAGGCCAGAAATGCTCTCAAATGCACTTTCAGAGTCCAAAAAAATGATTCTTAGTGCAGATATTCACTCAACACAGAGTTTCCTGGAAAATGCAGAAACTCTCTCAGAATGCACTTTCTAAGTCCAAAACAGTGATTCTTAGTGCAGATATTCACTCAACACAGAGTTTCCACTGGAAGGCCAGAAATGCTCTCAAATGCACTTTCAGAGTCAAAAAAGTGATTCTTAGTGCAGATATTCACTCAACACAGAGTTTTCACTGGAAGGCCAGAAACGCTCTCAAATGCATTTTCAGAGTCCAAAAAAGTGATTCTTAGTGCAGATATTCACTCAACACAGAGTTTCAGTGGAAGGCCAGAAATGCTCTCAAATGCATTTTCAGAGTCCAAAAATTGATTCTTACTGCAAATATTCACTCAACACAGACTTTTCACTGGAAGGCCAGAAACACTCTCAAATGCACTTTCTGAGTCCAAAAAAGTGATTCTTAGTGCAGATATTCACTCAACAGAGTTTTCACTGGAAGGCCAGAAACTCTCTCAAAAGCACTTTCAGAGTCCAAAAAGTGATTCTTAGTGCAATATTCACTCAACACAGACTTTTCACTGGAAGGCCAGAAATGCTCTCAAATGCACTTTCAGAGTCCAAAAGTGATTCTTAGTGCAGATATTCACTCAACACAGAATTTTCACTGGAAGGCCAGAAACGCTCTCAAATGCACTTTCTAGAGTCAAAAATTGATTCTTACTGCAGATATTCACTCAACACAGAGTTTCCAGTAAAAGGCCAGAAACTCTCTCAAATGCACTTTCAGAGTCCAAAAATTGATTCTTACTGCAAATATTCACTCAACACAGAGTTTTCACTGGAAGGCCAGAAACGCTCTCAAATGCACTTTCAGAGTCAAAAAGTGATTCTTAGTGCAGATATTCACTCAACACAGAGTTTCAGTAAAAGGCCAGAAACGCTCTCAAATGCATTTCAGAGTCAAAAATTGATTCTTACTGCAAATATTCACTCAACACAGAGTTTCCAGTGGAAGGCCAGAAACGCTCTCAAATGCACTTTCTGAGTCCAAAAAAGTGATTCTTAGTGCAGATATTCACTCAACACAGAGTTTCCAGTAAAGGCCAGAAATGCTCTCAAATGCATTTTCAGAGTCCAAAAAAGTGATTCTTAGTGCAGATATTCACTCAACACAGAGTTTCAGTAAAAGGCCAGAAACTCTCTCAAATGCACTTTCAGAGTCCAAAAAAGTGATTCTTAGTGCAGATATTCACTCAACACAGAGTTTCCAGTGGAAGGCCAGAAACGCTCTCAAATGCATTTTCAGAGTCAAAAAATTGATTCTTACTGCAAATATTCACTCAACACAGACATTTTCACTGGAAGGCCAGAAATGCTCTCAAATGCACTTTCAGAGTCAAAAAAGTGATTCTTAGTGCAGATATTCACTCAACACAGAGTTTCCACTGGAAGGCCAGAAACTCTCTCAAATGCACTTTCTGAGTCCAAAACAGTGATTCTTAGTGCAGATATTCACTCAACACAGAGTTTTCACTGGAAGGCCAGAAATGCTCTCAAAAGCACTTTCAGAGTCAAAAAAAGTGATTCTTAGTGCAGATATTCACTCAACACAGAGTTTCCAGTGGAAGGCCAGAAACGCTCTCAAATGCATTTTCAGAGTCCAAAAAGTGATTCTTACTGCAAATATTCACTCAACACAATTTTCACTGGAAGGCCAGAAATGCTCTCAAATGCACTTTCAGAGTCAAAAGTGATTCTTAGTGCAGATATTCACTCAACACAGAGTTTCCAGTAAAAAGCCAGAAACTCTCTCAAATGCATTTTCAGCCAAAAAAGTGATTCTTACTGCAAATATTCACTCAACACAGAGTTTTCACTGGAAGGCCAGAAATGCTCTCAAATGCACTTTCAGAGTCAAAAAAGTGATTCTTAGTGCAAATATTCACTCAACACAGAGTTTCCACTGGAAGGCCAGAAATGCTCTCAAATGCACTTTCAGAGTCCAAAAAGTGATTCTTAGTGCAGATATTCACTCAACACAGAGTTTCAGTGGAAGGCCAGAAACGCTCTCAAAAGCACTTTCAGGTCAAAAAAGTGATTCTTAGTGCAGATATTCACTCAACACAGAGTTTCAGGAAGGCCAGAAACGCTCTCAAATGCACTTTCAGAGTCAAAAAAGTGATTCTTAGTGCAGATATTCACTCAACACAGAGAGTTTCACTGGAAGGCCAGAAATGCTCTCAAATGCACTTTCAGAGTCAAAAAATTGATTCTTACTGCAGATATTCACTCAACACAGAGTTTCCAGTAAAAGGCCAGAAACTCTCTCAAAGCACTTTCTAAGTCAAAAATTGATTCTTAGTGCAAATATTCACTCAACACAGACTTTTCACTGGAAGGCCAGAAACGCTCTCAAATGCACTTTCAGAGTCCAAAAGTGATTCTTAGTGCAGATATTCACTCAACACAGAGTTTCCAGTAAAAGGCCAGAAACGCTCTCAAAAGCATTTTCAGAGTCAAAAAAGTGATTCTTACTGCAAATATTCACTCAACACAGAGTTTTCACTGGAAGGCCAGAAACGCTCTCAAATGCACTTTTCAGAGTCCAAAAGTGATTCTTAGTGCAAATATTCACTCAACACAGAGTTTCCACTGGAAGGCCAGAAATGCTCTCAAATGCACTTTCAGAGTCAAAAAAGTGATTCTTACTGCAAATATTCACTCAACACAGACTTTTCACTGGAAGGCCAGAAACGCTCTCAAATGCACTTTCAGAGTCAAAAAAGTGATTCTTAGTGCAAATATTCACTCAACAGAGACTTTTCACTGGAAGGCCAGAAATGCTCTCAAAGCACTTTCAGAGTCAAAAAGTGATTCTTAGTGCAAATATTCACTCAACACAGATTTTCCAGTAAAAGGCCAGAAACTCTCTCAAATGCATTTTCAGAGTCAAAAATTGATTCTTACTGCAAATATTCACTCAACACAGAGTTTCACTGGAAAAAGGCCAGAAATGCTCTCAAATGCACTTTCAGAGTCCAAAAATTGATTCTTAGTGCAGATATTCACTCAACACAGAGTTTCCACTGGAAATGCCAGAAACTCTCTCAAATGCATTTCTAGAGTCCAAAACAGTGATTCTTAGTGCAGATATTCACTCAACACAGAGTTTCCAGTAGAAGGCCAGAAACGCTCTCAAATGCACTTTCAGAGTACAAAAATTGATTCTTAGTGCAGATATTCACTCAACACAGAGTTTCACTGGAAGGCCAGAAACGCTCTCAAATGCATTTTCAGAGTCCAAAAAAGTGATTCTTAGTGCAGATATTCACTCAACACAGAGTTTCAGTGGATATTCAAGGAAGGCCAAAAAATGCTCTCAAATGCATTTTCAGAGTCAAAAAAGTGATTCTTACTGCAAATATTCACTCAACACAGACTTTTCACTGGAAGGCCAGAAACTCTCTCAAATGCACTTTCAGAGTCAAAAAATGATTCTTACTGCAAATATTCACTCAACACAGAGTTTCCACTGGAAGGCCAGAAATGCTCTCAAAAGCACTTTTAGAGTCAAAAAAGTGATTCTTACTGCAAATATTCACTCAACACAGACTTTCCACTGGAAGGCCAGAAATGCTCTCAAATGCACTTTCAGAGTCCAAAAGTGATTCTTAGTGCAGATATTCACTCAACACAGAGTTTCAGTAAAAGCCAGAAACTCTCTCAAATGCATTTTCAGAGTCCAAAAATTGATTCTTACTGCAAATATTCACTCAACACAGAGTTTCCACTGGAAGGCCAGAAATGCTCTCAAATGCACTTTAGAGTCCAAAAAAGTGATTCTTACTGCAGATATTCACTCAACACAGAGTTTCCTGGAGAAGGCCAGAAACTCTCTCAAATGCACTTTCAGAGTCCAAAACAGTGATTCTTAGTGCAGATATTCACTCAACACAGAGTTTCCAGTGGAAGGCCAGAAACGCTCTCAAATGCATTTCAGAGTACAAAAATTGATTCTTACTGCAAATATTCACTCAACACAGACTTTTCACTGGAAGGCCAGAAACACTCTCAAATGCACTTTCTGAGTCAAAAAAGTGATTCTTACAGCAAATATTCACTCAACACAGACTTTTCACTGGAAGGCCAGAAACGCTCTCAGAAGCACTTTCAGAGTCCAAAAAGTGATTCTTACAGCAAATATTCTCTCAACACAGACTTTTCACTGGAAGGCCAGAAACGCTCTCAAATGCACTTTCTGAGTCCAAAAGTGATTCTTAGTGCAGATATTCACTCAACACAGAGTTTTCACTGGAAGGCCAGAAACGCTCTCAAATGCACTTTCAGAGTCAAAAAAGTGATTCTTACTGCAAATATTCACTCAACACAGAGTTTGCAGTGGAAGGCCAGAAACGCTCTCAAATGCATTTTCAGAGTCAAAAATTGATTCTTACTGCAAATATTCACTCAACACAGAGTTTTCAGTAAAAGGCCAGAAATGCTCTCAAATGCACTTTCAGAGTCCAAAAAGTGATTCTTACTGCAAATATTCACTCAACACAGACTTTCCACTGGAAGGCCAGAAATGCTCTCAAAAGCACTTTCAGAGTCAAAAAGTGATTCTTAGTGCAGATATTCACTCAACACAGACTTTTCACTGGAAGGCCAGAAACGCTCTCAAAAGCACTTTCTGAGTCCAAAACAGTGATTCTTAGTGCAGATATTCACTCAACACAGAGTTTCCACTGGAAGGCCAGAAACGCTCTCAAATGCATTTTCAGAGTCAAAAAGTGATTCTTAGTGCAGATATTCACTCAACACAGAGTTTCCACTGGAAAGGCCAGAAATGCTCTCAAATGCACTTTCTGAGTCCAAAAAATTGATTCTTACTGCAGATATTAACTCAACACAGAGTTTCCTGGAGAAGGCCAGAAACTCTCTCAGAATGCACTTTCTAGAGTCCAAAACAGTGATTCTTAGTGCAGATATTCACTCAACACAGACTTTTCACTGGAAGGCCAGAAACACTCTCAAAAGCACTTTCAGAGTCAAAAAAGTGATTCTTAGTGCAGATATTCACTCAACAAAGAGTTTCCAGTAAAAGGCCAGAAACGCTCTCAAAAGCATTTTCAGGGTCAAAAATTGATTCTTACTGCAAATATTCACTCAACACAGACTTTTCACTGGAAGGCCAGAAATGCTCTCAGAAGCATTTTCAGAGTAAAAAAAGTGATTCTTAGTGCAGATATTCACTCAACACAGAGTTTCCAGTAAAAGGCCAGAAATGCTCTCAAATGCACTTTTAGAGTCCAAAAAAGTGATTCTTACTGCAAATATTCACTCAACACAGACTTTTCACTGGAAGGCCAGAAACGCTCTCAAATGCACTTTCAGAGTCCAAAAATGATTCTTACTGCAAATATTCACTCAACACAGAGTTTCCACTGGAAGGCCAGAAATGCTCTCAAAGCACTTTCAGAGTCCAAAAATGATTCTTACTGCAAATATTCACTCAACACAGAGTTTCCACTGGAAGGCCAGAAACTCTCTCAAATGCATTTTCAGAGTCAAAAAAGTGATTCTTACTGCAGATATTCACTCAACAGAGAGTTTCCAGGAAGGCCAGAAATGCTCTCAAATGCACTTTCAGAGTCAAAAATTGATTCTTACTGCAGATATTCACTCAACACAGAGTTTCCTGGAAAGGCCAGAAACTCTCTCAAATGCACTTTCTAAGTCCAAAACAGTGATTCTTAGTGCAGATATTCACTCAACACAGAGTTTCAGGGAAGGCCAGAAACACTCTCAAATGCATTTTCAGAGTACAAAAAAGTGATTCTTAGTGCAGATATTCACTCAACACAGACTTTTCACTGGAAGGCCAGAAACGCTCTCCAATGCACTTTCAGAGTCAAAAAAGTGATTGTTTGTGCAGATATTCACTCAACACAGAGTTTCAGTTAAGGGCAGAAACTCTCTCAAATGCATTTCAAAGTCCAAAAATTGATTCTTACTGCAAATATTCACTCAGCACAGACTTTTCACTGGAAGGCCAGAAACACTCTCAAATGCACTTTCTGAGTCAAAAAATTGATTACTGCAAATATTCACTCAACAGAGAGTTTCCACTGGAAGGCCAGAAATGCTCTCAAAAGCACTTTCTGAGTCCAAAAAAGTGATTCTTACTGCAAATATTCACTCAACACAGACTTTCCACTGGAAGGCCAGAAATGCTCTCAGAAGCACTTTCAGAGTCAAAAAAGTGATTCTTAGTGCAGATATTCACTCAACACAGAATTTTCACTGGAAGGCCAGAAACGCTCTCAAATGCACTTTCTGAGTCCAAAACAGTGATTCTTAGTGCAGATATTCGCTCAACACAGAAGTTTCCACTGGAAGGCCAGAAATGCTCTCAAATGCTTTCTAAGTCAAAAAAGTGATTCTTCGTGCAGATATTCACTCAACACTGAGTTTCACTGGAAGGCCTGAAACTCTCTCAAGCACTTTCAGAGTCAAAAAGTGATTCTTAGTGCAGATATTCCTCAACACAGAGTTTCAGTAAAAGGCCAGAATCTCTCAAATGCATTTTCAGAGTCAAAAATTGATTCTTACTGCAAATATTCACTCAACACAGACTTTTCACTGGAAGGCCAGAATCGCTCTCAAATGCACTTTCTGAGTCCAAAAGTGATTCTTAGTGCAGATATTCACTCAACACAGAGTTTCCAGTAAAGGCCAGAAACGCTCTCAAATGCACTTTCAGAGTCCAAAAATTGATTCTTACTGCAAATATTCACTCAACACAGAGTTTCCAGTAAAGGGCCAGAAAACGCTCTCAAATGCACTTTCTAAGTCAAAAAAGTGATTCTTAGTGCAGATATTCACTCAACACAGAGTTTCAGTAAAGGGCCAGAAACGCTCTCAAATGCATTTTCAAGTCAAGGTGATTCTTACAAATATTCACTCAACACAGAATTTTCACTGGAAGGCCAGAAATGCTCTCAAATGCACTTTCAGAGTCCAAAAGTGATTCTTGGTGCAGATATTCACTCAACACAGAGTTTCCACTGGAGAATGCAGAAACTCTCTCAGAAGCACTTTCTAAGTCCAAAAAATGATTCTTAGTGCAGATATTCACTCAACACAGAGTTTCACTGGAAGGCCAGAAATGCTCTCAAATGCACTTTCAGAGTCAAAAAAAGTGATTCTTAGTACAGATATTCACTCAACACAGAGTTTCACTGGAAGGCCAGAAATGCTCTCAAATGCATTTCAGAGTCAAAAAGTGATTCTTACTGCAGATATTCACTCAACACAGAGTTTCAGTAAAAGGCCAGAAACTCTCTCAGAAGCACTTTCAGAGTCCAAAAGTGATTCTTAGTGCAAATATTCACTCAACACAGAGTTTCCACTGGAGAGGCCAGAAATGCTCTCAAAAGCACTTTTAAAGTCAAGAAAGTGATTCTTACTGCAAATATTCCTCAACACAGAATTTCCACTGGAAGGCCAGAAATGCTCTCAAATGCACTTTCAGAGTCCAAACAGTGATTCTTAGTGCAGATATTCACTCAACACAGAGTTTCAGAAAAAGCCAGAAAGCACTCTCAAAAGCATTTTCAGAGTCCAAAAAAATTGATTCTTAGTGCAAATATTCTCTCAACACAAATTTCCACTGGAAGGCCAGAATGCTCTCAAATGCACTTTCTGAGTCAAAAAGTGATTCTTGTGCAGATATTCTCTCAACATAGTGGTTCAGGGGGAAGGCCAGAAACTCTCAAATGCACTTTCAGAGTCCAAAACAGTGATTCTTAGTGCAGATATTCACTCAACACAGAGTTTCAGTAGTAAAGGGCCAGAAACGCTCTCAAATGCATTTCAGAGTCCAAAAAAAGTGATTCTTACTGCAAATATTCCTCAACACAGACTTTTCACTGGAAGGCCAAGCTCTCAAAAGCACTTTCCAAAAAAGTGATTATTAGTGCAGATATTCACTCAACACAGAGTTTCCAGTAAAGGCCTAAATGCTCTCAAATGCACTTTCTGAGTCCAAAACAGTGATTTTTAGTGCGATATTCACTCAACACAGACTTTTCACTGGATGCCAGAAATGCTCTCAGAAAGCACTTTCAAGTCCAAAAGGTGATTCTTACTGCAAATATTCACTCAACACAGAGTTTCCACTGGATGCCAGAAACTCTCTCAAATGCACTTTAGAGTCCAAAAAGTGATTCTTACTGCAAATATTCACTCAGCAGATTTTTTTTTCAGTAAAAGGCCAGAAACACTCTCAAATGCACTTTCAGAGTCCAAAAAAGTGATTCTTAAGTGCAAATATTCCTCAACACAGACTTTTCACTGGAAGGCCAAAATGCTCTCAGAAGCACTTTCAAGTCAAAAATTGATTGTTAGTGCAGATATTCACTCAACACAGAATTTTCACTGGAAGGCCAGAAAACGCTCAAATGCACTTTCTGGTCCAAAAGTGATTCTTAGTGCAAATATTCCTCTCAACACAGAGTTTCCACTGGAAGGCCAAACTCTCTCCAAATGCACTTTTGGAGTCCAAAAAAGTGATTCTTATGCAAATATTCACTCAACAGAGAGTTTCAGTAAAAGGCCAGAAATGCTCTCAAATGCATTTTCAGAGTCCAAAAAAATTGATTCTTACTGCAGATATTCACTCAGCACAGACTTTCCTGCAATGCGGCAGAAACTCTCTCAAAGCACTTTTGGAGTCCAAAATGATTCTTAGTGTGGATATTCACTCAACACAGAGTTTTAGTAAAAGGCCAGAAAGCAGCTGTCAAATGCATTTTCAGAGTACAAAAGTGATTCTTACTCCTGCAAATATTCACTCAACACAGACTTTTCAGTTAAATGCCCAGAAACGCTCTCAAAAAGAATTTTTGAGTCCAAAAGTGATTCTTAGTGCAGATATTCACTCCTTTAGAGTTTTTAGTAAAGGCCAGAAGCGCTGTCAAATGCACTTTTCAGAGTCCAAAAAAGTGATTATTAGTGCAGATATTCACTCTACACAGACTTTTCACTGGAAGGCCAGGAAACACTCTCAAATGCACTTTTTGAGTCAAAAAATTGATTTTACACGGATATTCACTCAACACAGGTTTCAGTAAGGGCCAAACGCTCTCAAATCTTTTTCAAGCCCAAAAAATTGATTCTTACTGAAAAATTCACTCAACAAGACTTTTCACTGGAAGGCCAAAAACCCTGAAGCACTTTCAGAGCCCAAAAAAAGTGATTCTTAGTGCAGATATTCCTCAAAAAGGTTTCCCGGGAAAGGGAGAAATTTAACATTTTTAGAGCCCAAGAAAGTGATTCTTACACAAATATTCCTCCAATTTTTCACTGGAAGGCCAGAAATGCTCTCAAATGCACTTTCTGATAAAAAATTGTTTTGTCAGATATTCCTAAACACAGGTTTAAGGGAAGGCCAGAAAGCTGTAAACATTTGAGCCCAAAAAAAATTATTGTTAGTACAGATATTATCAACACAGGTTTCTAGAAAAAGGCCAGAAACGCTCTAAATGCATTTCAGAGTAAAAAATTGATTCTTACTGCAAATATTCCTCAAAAAGAGTTTCACTGGAAGGCCAGAAATGCTCTAAAAAGCCTTTTAAAGCCCAAGAAAGTGATTCTTACTGCAAATTTTACTCAACACAAAATTTTCACTGGAAGGCCCAACCTTCAAATGCACTTTCAGAGCCCAAAAAGTGATTCTTAGTGCAGATATTCACTAAACCCAAAGTTTCATAAAACCCGAAACTCTAAAAATCTTTTTCAGAGCCCAAAAATTGATTCTTACCAAATATTCCTCAACACAGGTTTCCACTGGAAGGCCAGAAATGCTCTCAAATCCCTTTTGAGCCCAAAAGTGATTCTTACTCAAATATTCCTAAACGGACTTTTCATGGAAGGCCAAAAACGCTCTCAGAAGCACTTTGAGCCCAAAAAAAGTGATTCTTAGTGCAAATATTCCTCAACACAGGTTTCCAGAAAAAGGAGAAATCTTCCCCAAAACATTTCAGAGTCCAAAAAATTGATTCTTACTGCAAATATTCACTCAACGGGTTTTCCCACTGGAAGGCCGAAATGCTCTCAAATCACTTTAGAGAAAAAAAATTGATTCTTACCAGATAAACTCCCAAGATTTTCCTGGAAATAAAAACTCTCTCAAACCTTTCCAAGCCCAAAACAGTGATTCTTAGTGCAGATATTTTTCAACAAAATTTTCGCGGGAAAGGCCCAAAAAACGCTCTCAAATGCATTTTCAGAGTAAAAAAGTGATTGTTTGTGCAGATATTCACTCAACACAGACAGTTAGGGCCAGAAACCTCTAAAAAGCATTTCAGGTCAAAAAGTGATTCTTAGTGCAGATATTCCTCCGATTTTCCAAAAAAAGGGCCCAAAAAACGCTCTCAAATGCACTTTCTGAGCCCAAAAAATTGATTCTTATAAATATT